>JAOTQH010224189.1:0-24091 GCA_025631255.1 Cornus kousa
GTTAAGTTTGTTTGCATTCAAGTGAAAAAGGAAGAAAGTACCTTGGACCAATTCAACCCCCCCTTCTTGGTCCAACAACTTCACAGAATAAATCCAGCCCTTTTGACACTCTAATCTCTCAAGAAAAATGTCTTCATTTTGTATCTCGAGAGTTCTTCATTTTTCAGCTCATTTTTAGCCCTTTGGCTTTTTCAGAAGAAGCCACATTTCAAGAAGGCTAGAACAACCTTTATATAGTGACCTTACTGAAACCCTATTGTAGATAAGGCTTTCTTACTACAGCCAATGAACATACATACACCTTTCTTTCTGCACGACCACCATGCCATGTGGCAGCAAACTGTGCCTACCTCATTTATACACAAACTCTCACTCAAATACTCCTTGGCTGTCACATGATATACACAAGAAAAAGGTTGAACATTATCAACCAAATGTGGACTATTTTATACAATGCACCATCTATAGAGTGTCACACATAATCTCAGCAATATGAAGTGACAAAGATACCCTCGAGACAATTAACAGAATTACTAAAATACCATTCAATGAATGCATAAGAGAACTTTGTTGCAGCTTGTATATCTACATGTAATTCATGAAAATGAGGCCTGTGATGCACTGTGTTATTCCCAGCAAGTGTAATAAAGTTACACACACATGTAGAAAGACTATAATACCCCTGTGATTATAAGGAACAAAACCACGAGTAATGAACCTGTAATTACACTTGGCAGCCCACTGAACCTAAGAATGAAGTATACTCTTGACATTGAAAGTGCAAAACACTTGATCAAACATAAATCAACACAACCGAGTTAGCTCATTTCAATCTTATGCACCTGAAAAGGGGAAAAACGTAAAATAAGACTAAAGCGAGAAAATAAGACAAAATAAAGTTCTAATATACTCAAGATCAAGGGTTGAAATGTGCATATTTTAGCACTTAACATATCTATAAACCATATGGTTTGCTATCGGTGAAGAAACTATCGGGGCGTGCAAAAAGACAAAAAAACGTGAGATGCGTGAGGGTAAGATGGGAATTTTAATTTATTTAATACACGACATCAGCAAAATCCATCTTTGCCTCACGTTGACCGTAACAGAAGGGAGGTCCGTGTAGGATATTTTCAGTTTTAGGAGAGATCCGAGTAAATTCCTGAACCACAAGGAAGGTCCGTGTAATTATAGCAAACCATAAGGGAGGTTTGCGTAAATTACCCCAATATAAACTACTCCGTATATAAAATGTTTATAAACCCATTTATAATTTTTTTTTTTAAAATACAAGATATTACATTATCACTTAAAAATTTCAGCACTTAAAATTCAACTCTTAAAATGTTGAGTACTTAATTATTAATTTTATGAAACATGACATATCTAAATCCAAAAAAAAAAAAAGTACTCTCTTCGTTCCATATTAAATGTCCATGTTTAGAAATTAAAGCTTTTAAAGGGACATGTAATTAATGCATGGTCCCCTTTTAAAATTACGAACTTGTCCTTTTTAGTTTAGACATGTATAATTACCAAGTTTAAAATTGTTTGAAAATATAAAGGATAATGATGAAAATATAAGACTTATTTATTTTGAATTTTCAAAGTGAACAACTAATCTGGGACATTTAAAAATAAAATAGAGGACTATTAATATGAGAAAGAGGGTAGTAGTAGATTTTATGTCTTAGCCATCGAGGCTTAGTTGAATATTTGGAGTTCAAGTCCTATTCGATAGCCCAGGCCCACTTTGGTCCAGATTGAGTCGGATTAAACACGAGTGATACGCGGACTCAAGATCCGAAAGAGTGTGAGAGGGGCTCCAACCTCAGTCCGGAAACCATTTCCCAAACAACTTGATTCTTCAAAAACCATATACGGAGTGTACTATTAAAAGACTGAATTTGTCGTTCCTTTTCCTCCGTTTCTGCAAAATTAGGGTTTCTCTATCTTTGCAAATCTAGGGTTTCACTATCAACTGGACCATCAAAGGTTTAGCTGTATATTTTCCGTAATCTAATTTGGTTTTGGTGAAATCCCTATCAAGGTTTCCTCAATGGCGGAGCACTTAGCTTCGATCTTCGGCACCGAAAAGGATCGCGTGAACTGCCCCTTCTATTTCAAGATCGGAGCTTGTCGCCATGGCGATCGATGCTCTCGTCTCCACAATCGCCCCACCATCTCTCCGACTTTGCTCCTCTCCAACATGTACCAGCGTCCCGACATGATCACTCCCGGCGTCGACCCTCAAGGCCAGCCCATTGACCCCAGGAAGATTCAAGAACACTTTGAAGACTTCTACGAGGACATCTTCGAAGAACTCGGAAAGTTCGGCGAGATCGAGAATCTCAATATCTGTGACAACCTCGCTGACCACATGATCGGCAATGTCTATGTCCAGTTCAAGGAGGAAGATCAGGCTGCTGCAGCTTTGCAGGCTCTGCAAGGCCGGTTCTACTCCGGACGACCCATCATTGCTGATTTCTCGCCCGTCACGGATTTCCGCGAAGCCACCTGCCGTCAGTATGAGGAGGACAACTGCAACCGTGGTGGGTACTGTAATTTCATGCACGTGAAGCTGATTGGGAGGGATTTGAGGAGGAAGCTCTTCGGGAGGTACCGCCGCAGCTTCAGGGGAAGCCGGAGCAGGAGCAGGAGCAGGAGTGTGAGTCCTGCACATCACCGGAAGGACTACGACAGGCGTGGTGGTGGTGGTGGTGGTGGTGGTGGAGAGTATCGGGACCGTATGGAATTTTACCGTGGCGGTGGTGGACGCCGGAGTGGGGACAGGCATGGAAGGTATGACAATGACGGCGGTGGTCGGAGGAGACAGGGGAGTCCGAGGCGGAACAGAAGTCCAATAAGGGAAGGTAGTGAAGAACGCAGAGCCAGGATTGAGCAGTGGAACCGTGAGAGGGAGGAGAGGCTGTGATGTGATGTGACTTTTTTTATTTATTGTTCTTGTCCCTCGACCAGGAGTGGAGCTGGCTTTGGCATTTTTCTCTTGTTGGTAATCATTCTAAGCTCAGATGCTATATTTATGCTTCTTGAAACTGTAGAATGGTGTTTATTTCTTTGAATTATGGGTTTCAGCTGGCGCCAGCTTCCTTGTGTTGATAGGGTTAGGAGTTTAGAACTGGGGATTAGTTTTCAGTCCATGCTAAAAAAGCTCAAGTTGCCACGTTCCTGCAATTATGTAGTGTGTGTATGTGGTTTTTTATTGTTTTCTACCTTATGCCTGTATGTGCCCTTTTTCCTTTTTTCCTAAAGGTGTATGCTTATGTGGAAAACTTCTTTCTATGGTTTTCTTTTAAGCTTTCTTTATGGTGAGTCTGTGAATCTTCTTACGGCAAGGTTTTACTAGTTGTTCAACTATCATCACATATTTAAGTAACATGAGTACTTGTTAGTAGCACAATACTTCTCAGGCTTCCTAATACATTTACAAATACACACACACACACACACACACACACACACATATATATATAAAGAAAAAGGACGTAATGAGATTTATTTATTTATTTTTATAATAATATAATAGGCTGAAAAGTTGAAGTAATAGAAGCCGAATAAATTGAGGGTGTCAGCCTGTTAATGATTCACCATCATTGCTTTTATTTATTGTGTTGCTTCTTTTGAGATAAATATGTGTTTGTAATTTCATTGATGGTGTCTGCTGGGATATTTTAAAATACCACACATTGTTTAAAGCTCAAACAATTAAGTGGATAAATCACTCAAAGTCATTGAGACTTTATTGTGGCATACAAATATGACATGGAAATATTAGATGCTCTTCCCTTGGAAATATTAGATGCTCTTCCCTTTTCACTATTACCTATGCAATAATAGTTCTTTCTCTACAAAACTCATTTGCCATATGATAAAAAGAAGCAAAGCAACATTGTCTAAGTTGCTCAACCTTTTAAAATGATTTATCATTACGTTTTTTGGTCTCTCCGGAGCTTCATACCTTTTCTTTTTGTGTGTGTTGGGCTCAGCTTAGCCAGAATGGCAGTCCAAACTAACCTCAAGCCTTGTAAAACTTCTTTCTGCAAGCCTGTAAAATGTTCAATGAGCTTAAAAGCCCTGTTCAAGCCATAGTGCTGATTTTGTTTTTCACGCTGGAGTTGTGATAAGAATTTGATGACTCAATTCACTTATCAAAAAAAAAAAAAGAATTTGATGTCTCAATTCCTAGTTCTTATGTAACTGGTTGACATGCTTTTGGATATAGAATTTAATTAATCTATGTTCTAGTTTCTGGAATTTTACAAAAAGAAATGAGCTTGTTAGGATTATGGATCATGTGTTTGCAATTTCTTACTCAAAACTTGGGTCGTAGTGCTTGTCAAAGTGTCATGAGTTGTTCATCTACAACCACAGAAGATGAAGCTATGAGAATCAGCGAAGAACACAGTAAAAAATCTCTCAAGATTCACCATATATCTAGGGTAAAGGAAAATGAGACCATGGAGACCTTTCTTGACCTTGATTTGATCTTTAAGTGGCCTATAAGTAAGTTTCAAAATTGTTCTTCAAAATTAAGGTTTTGAATTAAAAGTTTTCTCAAAGGATTTTGAAATTGGGATTTTTCAAAAAAACAAAATAGCTCGATTGATCATGGGAATACCAGTGTGCCTCAATTGATTGTTGGATCAATCAACATGTTCCCACAAAACTCTTTTCAAAACCAATATGCTTCTACGGATGACTTAATTGATCGAAGCATGTCCAGTAGGTGTCGGTCAAAGGTTCAATCGGTCGAACCTTGCAAATGAATAGTTTTTGAAACTCTCTCACATTAGATCTCTATTTAACTTAACATACTACATGGCTTTCTTGTATTGGCTATAAATATGGGGTTATAGTCGGTGTTTCTTTTCTTTTCTTTTCTGATAAGTAGTTATTGTTTCTCAATCTAGGGTTTCCCATAGAGATATCAATATGTGATTGGGGCATTCAAAGCGAGGAGTTATTATGAGGACACAGAGTAGACCAACTGATCAGAGTTTAAGCATAAGGATTGAACAAATTATGGAGAAACAGATTGTGTGAGGAGCGAGTCTGTTGACAGATCAACTATAGAAGGATCTGGGGAGATCTAGCATCTGGGTTGGGAGGGGCTAAGTGATTCTAGGGTGAATCTGGCAACTTAGTTGTAAGCTTCTTTGTCTTATAGTGGATTGGTTATGGCTGGATGAGGTCCGATAGTTTTTCCCTATTTAGAGTTTTCCATGTAAAAAGTCTAGTGTCTCTGCTCTATTTATTTTCAGTTCTCTGTGTTGTGTAACTGCGATTATGGCACAATTCAAACTAATTTACTAAATTTTCAGTAAGGTTTACAAAAATATGGTAATATGAAAAGTTAGTTGCAAATTGTTATTCATAAGACCTATTCACCTACTAGGTCCAATTAACCGTTTGTACTGTATTTTATCAGACCCTTTGGTAACGGTCCTCGTATTTCATAATTGGTTCAAAGCATATTGATTGTAGATTTCATAGAGCTTAAGGTATATGATGCAAAAGCTCTTTGAATGATGCCTAAAATTCATCTGGTGGAGTATTAGTAAACAAGCATATATTTCAAATTCTATTTAAATAGTAAATTTGGTTAGATATAGAATGACCCCTTTACTTTGTCCTCTTTTAATGTGGCTGGTTAGATATATCTTGTATTTAGGCCCTAGAAAAGGTTCTTGGGGGATTTGATGCTATGATTTTGTTTTTTCTTTCCTCTTGTTGGGCAAGCAAGCAAACACATGCACAACACAACATAGTCACCTACTATGCGCCCAATGGAGGCTTTTTATTTTTTATTTTTTTTTATAAGTAAAATATATTCAAAAGATGCATAAGCGGGGGAATGCCCTTATACAACTAAAGCAAGACAAAAGTCCTTCAAACTCTCAAAACATCCACAAACTCAACTGTATCCTTCAGGATTTATACCCTTTATCCCAAAAGAATTTCATGGTCAAAATAGAATGTTAAGATACCCCAATAGGAACCTCCTACCCCTTCAAAGAATCTCCTATTTCTCTCCCTCAACAGCCCCACCATAAACAAAGGAGAGAAGCTCTCCAAGCATATCAGGCATGATCACCCTATATATGTCCTCTCCAAGCCTCTAGCACGCTCCTCGTTAGGGTTGCAACTCGGGCGGGTTGAGCGGGTTTGAGATATAACTTGAGCCCAACCTACCATATGAAATACTAAACCCAAGCCCAACCTAACCCTATCTTCAACCCTAACTTCTCAACCCAAGCCCAACCCATCCTTCTATTTTAAAATTCGGGCTTGCAACTAGGGCTTAGAGTTCATGCTAAAACTTGGGGTGAATTCAAGTTACTCATATAGCTAATCTTCACACCAAAAATTTAATATGATCTAAAATTATTTTTAGATTAAATTACTCTTAAAAAAAAAAATTTAAAGACATTTTATAAATTTTGAATAAATTACAAACAAATTCTTATAAATTTAATTGTACGTCTTAAATGTTAACATACAATAAGTTAAGATTTAACAAATGAAATTGAAAAGAAAAAAAAAGGTAATCGTAGTTTAACTATTATATATAATGTATTTAAAAATAAAAATATATATGAAAATAATGTTAGAATTCGGGTTCGGGTTTGCTCGGGTTGCTAGTACCCAACCCAAGCCTAACCCTAATTAAATTCGGGTTGAGATTTTTCAACCCAAACCCAACCTTTTTTGTAAAAATAATTGTCCAAGCCCAAGAAAAATCGGGCGGGCTCAGGTTGGGTTCGGGTTGCCCAACTCAAGTTGCACCCTTACTCCTTGTCGAATCTAGTAGCACCCAATGAGCACCGAGCATGGAAAAACTCATAGACCAAACATCTCTAGCCACCGGACGATGTAAGATAAGATGGTCTACCGACTCTGCATCTCTTGCGCATGCAAACACCAATTCAAATTCCGTAAGGCGCCTATTTCGAAGGTTATCAATTGTCAAAATCTTGTCCTGAGCCGCAATCCAACTGAAGAAAGCCATCTTAAGAGGTGCTTTAGTGCGCCCAAGGCTGCAATTCAATGGGGACTTAAACCCTCAAACCTCAGTCTTCCATATGAGAAGTAAAAGGAGATACCTCTTCAGCCAAAGGCTTGGTGGTATGATATTATGAATGTTGCTTAGGAAGATCCATGGTTCTACCAAATCCCCCAGAAAGAAATGGTATATTATAATATTATTGGATGTTGATTTATGAGGTAACATGGGGGGTATACCATGTACAAAATATAGCATTTCAGTTATACCTTATTTATAGAGGCCGCATGCATATATCATCTCAAGGAAGATACTCGTGACATAGTTATTAGGTGGATTCGAACACATTCTAAAGGAGTAGAGATTCAACTGACATTGCGTATACGACCCTTGTTTTTAGTTGTCACCTAGATACCTACACTTCAAAGGTATGGGTGTTGAGTGTGGATGTCCAAGTGTAGAATTTATCAAATTCCCAAAGTCTAGATAGTGATATTGCTGTGTATTTGTAATTTCAGTATTCATTCTATTTTTAGGGTAAAATTTTACTTCTACATAATACATATTATCATATTGGACAAATTCTTAATTGAAACATAACGTAACAAAAGGAACATGGTAAAATGGTTTTTGTATGATTCTTTGATCTTTGGATATAATTTTAAAAGCATGTCAACTAGACATGTATAGTCATATGACTTGTAGCTACTTGTTACGTACGTACCCCATGCTGGCTTTTTGTGCTGGTTTTTTGTGCATTTAAAAGAGTATATAATGTAAGTTGCCACTTGAAACTATGAAATTGGCAGCATTCAAGTAGTACATTTCGTATTTACAAAAAATATTTCCATGTGGAATGGTTGTTAGTTGGCATTTGGAGTACTTTATATTCTTCAGAAACTCATTCTACCTGGTATTTTGATATGAAACAACACGTGTGGATAAATAATGTTGTTGCCTAGTGGTAGAGTAATTTAGATCTCTCATTGACCTTTGAATAGTTATTAGTAATGTTTGAAAGGCTACAAAGTTCTTTTAAATTGTTATATTTCAGAAGAAAGAAAAGTTTCATTTGATTTTCTTGTTACTGGCTGATAAAAGAAGTGGTTCAAACATCGTACAATAGTTCACAAACTTTTTTATGATTAAACAAAATAGAACTTTTTAGTTTTATTTACAAAAAAAATAAACACTTGACACAGTGTGAAGAACCGTTGGAATTTTCTTTTTCTTTTTTTTTCCCTTTTTTTCCCCTCTATCTTGTATCTGTCCCTTCTCAATTCTGCTTTTCATGGTTATTTCCTCGAAGTTCCATATTAAACATTTACTTATGTGTTCACTTTACATTATTAAATATGTGCACTGGTAAAGATGATACGCATTACAAATGTTGCCACCTTAGGCTGTATAGTCATTGCCTACTTTACGCATTTAATCTTCATTTTAGCTGGGAGGTTTACATGCTGGACTGTAGTATTTATTTCTATTATTGTTTCTTTTCCTTGGCAAGAAACCCACACACGCATTTGCCCTATGGGGACTTCAACCCTCACCTCTCACTTTGGGAGGTAAAGGAGATAGTGATACCCCTGGGTTACGACCCTTGGAGGTTATTCCTATTCTAGTTCTTGACCTATATGATTCCCTTTTCTATTTCTGTTGTGTTTCATGTCTACTGGTGGTATTAATGCTACACGTTTTTAAAAAAAATCTTTGAGCCACCTTGCGTACTTATCTATACTAATGTCCTGTGATTGGATGGCACTGATAACTGCGGAGATATGGAGCCTAATTTTATATTCTAGCATGCATGTGCAGAACTTGATATGTATTAGTTTTAGGTTTTAACTGCTTAAGTTCAGGTAGGCATTTCTTAGCTTGGCTCAAGCTTTGATTAGCGCCAATATGCTTGATGCGAGGTTATATCGAATGTAACATGTGATGAGATATCTAAATATAGAATAATAGAAACAATAAAGCCTTCTAGTTTTATGGACAGGATGCGTATTTGTTCCTTGTATCCTGCATGCATATGATTCATGAGGCGAGTTTCAAAATGTTAGGTTGAAATGAATTCCTCAAGTCATTTTAGGTTTTCTGAGACTGAAGGGCTCCCTTTAATATTTAATAGCTTTTGAAGCTGTGACCTACAAATCCTTCTCCTATATTGGGGCAACGAAGAAAATTACCAAGAAATTCATTTTTCTTTTAACTTTGTATTTCTTATACTTCTTTTGACAAAGCAAAATATACTTCTATTCTGTTGAGAGTATGTTTGTTGAATCTCTTCTATTGTCAACGTGGAATTTTTTTTTTATTTTTTATTTTTAGTTGGTACTCACACACGTCTCTTCTGAGACTTGAACCCCTGACCTCCCTTTGGGAAGTAAGAGGCTGATATTGCTAGGCCATTGGCTTGTTGGTAACGTAGAATCTTTCTTCAACTTGGAGAATATGTTTGTTGTTTCTTGTGGGCTGTTTTATGCAAATTCCTTTTTAACGTTATAGAAGAGAAAATTTAGAGGAAAATGATCTTGTTTAAATTTATAATGGCTGTTGGAAAGAGTCATCTGAAAATTCTTGTGTAGTTTCAACTTGGAACCTGACTTTTATTCATACCTTAGGTTGTTGATGCGAGCATGGGCATTATTTGGTGCAGAATATATACAATACAATTCACTCTGGGCAACAAACTAATTATCTACATTTTAGGTGGTGTTGGTAGCATAATTGTTTCTTACACCTTATTCTGTTCTTGACATGTATGATTTGATCATCTGGTGCTTCCTGCACTCTTCGTCCTTGGAACTTTGGAGTTGTTTCAATTAAAAGAGTATGTGAATAAAATCATTAGCTGCCTCATGCTTTTACCTGCATCGATTATATTTTTTTTCTTTACCTTGGGTACATCAATGTCTAGTTGTGTTTGTCAAATTTGTTTATTAGATGTTGAATTCCTTTATGATTGAATTGATTGCTAGGAAGAATTATGCAAAGAACAAAACGCGGAGTAGCTTATATTCTGCAAAATTTATGATGATATAGCTTACTACTACATTAATTGCTATTGAAACCCCATCCATGGCTTTTTATTTTTTATTATCTAGGATTAAGAGCCACGAACCATCTTATTGGATGGTGTTAATAATGTGTTGGTATTAAATTTGCAATCATGAGTTTAGAGCTGTTTATGGGTGATTAATTTAGATAGAACTTTTGATATTAAGCTTCACAGAGATTCCAAGTTGTCAAGGGAGCCTAGATTTTAGGGTCTGTTTGGAAGCTCTGAAACTAAACCAGCTGAACATGAAGATGGTATCAAACTCACGGTTTAAGGCATCAAACGTGAAAGTTATATTTGTTGCTACAGATAACAAAAAGTCATGTTCCTTTAAGCAGGTGCTAGGTTTTCTGATTAACAAAGGGAACGGGAACCTCTATGTTGGAGTCCCATCTGCTTCCATCCGCTGGATATGGTAATCCAGCGACTGCGGATTTTGCCACTTCACTTGAAATAAGAGGCCCAGATTATTGTGAAAAAATGTTACCGGATTATTTCAAAATTCCTCTTGGGTTCTCTCCTGTTATTTACAGCTATCATATAGTCTCTCTTCTGATGACCTCTCATCTCTCCCTAGCTTGATGTCTCTGCCGGCCACTAGTATCCATGATCAGCGTTGTCTGATTCTAACCCCTTTTCACTTTCTTTTTCTCTTCGTTTTTTTTTTTTTGGTTTAAATCTTCTTTCTCATTTTCTATCTCTCCTATTTAATCCATGTTTCAATGTTCACTGTTTATTCATTGATGAATATACAGTTACAGGAATCTACCCTTCATAAATATATATATTTGTATTTGTAGCACCACTTAAATTTTTTTCCTTCGATTGTAACATCACACAATACTTTCACAGGAAAATTTATGTAATTTTTTTATCATTTCATTGGTAGGACTCTCTTTTATATATATATATATATATATATATATATAGATGACGATAAACAGAGACAAAAGTGGAACAAAGGAAAGGTTTTAATTCCATAATTTGCAATGATCTGGTCTCCTGTTCTAAGTGATGTGACAAAATCCTCACCGATGGATCACCAGCGGTGGGAGCTCCAACGTAGAGGATCCGGTTCCTTAAAAAAAGTTGGAATTTGACATGACCAAGTTGGTTTTATGCATCCGTGACAGGTGAAAAACTGGTCATTGGTGTAACTGTATGATCTGTATACTCTACCTGATATGTTTGACATCTGCTTGATATGTTTTGTGCTATGTATAGAAGTTGCTTCACATGATTCACAACCAACTTGTCACAGGTGCGATTTCTATGAATTATGATCTGTGATTTGGAAAATATAGGGAATGAGCTGCTTTTGGCCTTCTGATGTTACAGGGAGATTGTTGTGAGGAAGTTTGGTTTCTGTAGGTGTAGTTATGTGATCTTCAATTGTTTTAGATAGTATCGTCTGCCCAATGTCGTTTGGGACTGAATTGGCGTATTGGAATTGGTTTGAACTAAGGCTCCACCTAAAATATGTTTTTTTTGGAAGATTCCCTTTTTTCATGTAAAATGTTTTCTTTATTTTGTTTTTTTTTTGGGTGTTTGGCAAATGTGTAGGCGAGACTATCAGGTGGGGTGTGCGTGTAAAAGAATTTGTCGAAAATTGATAGGTAAGTTATTTTTGTTTGATTCTAATATATATATATATATATATATAACTTGGTGTTTGGCAAAGGTGTATGTCGAAGTTGAGGTTGAGTCTATTAGGTGGGCGTGTAAAATAACTTGTCAAAAATTGAAGGGTAAGTTATTTTTGTTATGTTTTAAATTTTTTTTCTTCTTACGACAACCAAATATTAGAAAAAAAATAAATGAAAATTATTATACATTCAAATAAACGTGGTTTAAATTTTTTTCAATTCCAAGTCACTTATTTGGTGTTTAAATTTTTTTAAATTCCAAGGCACGTATTTGGTGTTATCAAACTTTAGTGCAAATTCTATTTTGTTAGGAGTTTTGGCATTTGACAAAGTGTGAGATTGTGATTACAATATGAAATTTGATCCTGGGCCGTGAAAGTAGATTAAAAAAATTGGATGTTCTGGTGCATGACTACCATTTCGGAGCTTATGGGCTGTAGGAGTTCATTTAAAAAAATAATAATAATAATTGGATGTTGTGGTGCATGCTCTCCATTTTTTATTTTATTTTGGTACACCTGAAATGCAAATGATGAGCCACGTAGGAGATACAGAAAAGCAAGTGTAACTCCAAGGAGTGGAGAAGTGGAGAAGATGAAGGGGGGTAAAGTGTTCTAGAGAATTTTGAGAGATGAATCTGAGACTATGGTGGGCAGCGTGGAACCAGATAAAAATTGTACATCAATCCAATTGTATCTGGTGTCCGTATTTGTTCATTTCGAACTTTTTGTATCGGGTACTTTATTTTTTAATCATTATAGTATTCATGCAATCCTTGTGCAGCTCTTGGACATAAAAATATGTGTTCTTGTAGTGTGTTTTGTGGAGGGAAAAATCCCCCTCCAATAAAAGTCATCCACGTAGTCACAATAGAAGTTTTATTTTTAATCTTTTGATGGGTTACAAAAGCCCAGCCCTGTTCAAGTCCGGATAAAGACGCCAACAGCCCAAGGTCGCTAATGTTGAACTTCCGGCCCATTAACAAAGTCATTTGGACCAAGTTGTATTCGGCCCAAATTCATTTAAAGAAGGAACCAGTCTTGCTAATCAAAGGATCCAACATAGAAGAAAAATTCTATGTATGGAAAGTCTGGCATGGAAAGAATTGTAAAAGGAAAAAACTCTACTTGTAAAGAATGGTGTATATGGAATGAATTGAAGGACAAGCAAGACAAGTCTTATCATAATTCCACCAACTTTTTTGTATATAAATAGAGGTTTAGTCCTCCAATAAAGATCATCGAGCAATATACGCTTTTCTCTATACAATTCTTATTGATTGTTATTTTTCTTGAGTAAGTTGTATTATTTCTTTTAATTATTTTTGGTTAAAAGAATTTTTGCACCTACACTTTGGCGCCGTCTGTGGGAAACGTATAGAAATATACTTTAACAATTGATTCAAATCTTTTATACTACTTCGTTTTGGAATGTCAATCGGAGATCCGCAGCAACAATTGATCAGCAGATGGAGTTGATGCAAAAGATGCGAGAAGAGTTCTTGCACCAATTTGAAGCGCTTCATCAAGCAAACGAGGTTAGCACGGCCCAGATTGCGATGCTTCAACAGAGGAACGATGCCCTCCAAGCAACTATGGCCCAGATAGTGTCACAGCCACCACCAGGTGATGCAGCAACACCTCCCCTCAACCAAAATATTCCTCGGTTAACGACCCTCAAGCCAACGACGTTCGCCCTAACGAAGTTCAGCAAGAGCAGATGACAAGGACCGAAGCGGTCGCTTCGACAACCATCCTCGTCGCATGTAGGACGAACAGGCCGAGTCCAAACGTAAGCTTACAATATAGTCTAATGGTATTTCGGATGGCATTGGCGTCCAGAATGCTTTTAATGAGAAGAGGCTTCTAAGGACTCAGATGTCCGCCGAGATGGCCAGAGAGCACAAGAACTCTCTAGTAAAGACTCCATTCACCGATGACATATACTATGTCGATAGACCCAAGAAATTTCCCATGCCTTCTTTCACTCAGTTTGATGACACAGGAGATCCTTCTCGTCACCTCGACCACTATTCACAGAAAATGGCTCTTGACAATTACAATAACGCATTCATGTGTAAGGTATTCCCGACTAGCCCAACGGGAGCTGCATTGGAATGGTTCAAGAATAGGCGGCACAAGTCCATTTCAAACTATGAAACCTTGTGCGCCATGTTCGTAGCACTATACTGCGGAAACAAGAAGCAGAAGAAGACCATCGCAAGTCTCTTCACTATAAGGCAAAAGAGAGGAGAAACGCTACAAGATTTCTTGTCCAAATTTAACATGGAGGCCTTAGAGATAGCAGATTGTCATCCAGAGACTGCTATAGAAACATTCAAGATCAATATGATTCAAAGAACTAAGTTTTATACCTCCATAGTCAAATATTCTCCTCCGGACATGCAAACTCTCAATGCAAGGGCACGAGTTTACATTCGACTGGAGGAGAATGTGTCCCAACGAGCACAACACGCCACCCTCGTCACAATGGAGAACAAGTCTCGGGAAAAAGCCTCAAGTTCAAAGAGTCAAAGGAGCCAGCTTGCCTCAGCGCTGGTTGCTCAAGTACCCGAAAAGAGACAAAGGACAGAGGAGAGGTTCACACCTCTCCATACAACCCTGGGTCAGCTATTCCAAGAAAACAAGGTGAGATTTGCAGCCCCTCAGCTAATGAGGTAACCCTTGGAGTAAAGGGACAAGAGCAAGCACTGCGCCTACCATAGGGATTATGGGCATACAACCAATGACTGTAGATCCCTTAGTCGGCAAGTAGAAAGCATGATAACCAAAGGTGAATTGGCAGACTACCTCACACCAAAAGAGTAAGTGAAGCCTTGGGAGGTCAATCCTCAGAAAGTAGAGGGAAATCAGGTGAAAGTTATCCATGTGATACATGGGAGATCAGAAGACGACCAGGAGTCAGACGAGATATACCGATCCAGATTGAGGACAGCCCACAAGCTAAGGAAGCTGTCTTCGGTAATTACTATTGCTTCAGGTAGTATCAGTATTGGGTTTGGCGTTACAGATTTATCCAGAGTTCAACTTCCCCGTGAGGATTCGCTAGTTATCAGCCTTCTGGTGGCAAATTGCATGATCAAAAGAGTTTTGGTGGACCCAGGTAGCAGCGCCAATATTATCACAAAGGCAGTCTTTGAGCAACTGGAGATCCCAGCATCATCAATTCGGCCCACTTCTAGTCCTTTGATCGGGTTCTATGGCACGAAGGTAGACCCCATTGGGGTAATTGCTTTATCTGTCACTGCAGCGAAAAGGACATTGAAGGAAAACTTTGTTCAGACAAAAATCCATCCTTCTTATAATCTCATTATGGGAAGAGGTTAGATCTACCAAATGAATGGGGTCCCATCTACCCTTCATCAGGTGATGCGATGCTTGTCTCCGAACGGAAAAGAGGTTATTAATCTTTGGGGAGATCAGGTTGCTGCCAAAGAATGCTACATGTTGATATTGAATGAGGCAAAGAAGAGGATCAAGCAGTCCCAGCCAGATGCGACCCCGAAAGTACTTCCAAATAGCAATTACAGAGCCCTCTGCCCAAGTGTTTGAAAGTAAAGGAGGAAGCCGAAGCTACAAAGCCTACCGAGGAATCTCTCGAAACCGTCGAAGTTGTTACCATGCAATCTTCAGAAAATCACGTATATGGGCTCTTCCCCCACAGCTTAAGAGAAGCAAGTGTTAATTGATGTCATCCGACGAAATGAAGATGCGTTTGCCTGGGATTATTCGGACATGCTTGGGATCAGCCCTTCGATCTCATGCCATAGCCTAAAGGTGGATCCAGCATTCAAGCTGGTTAAGCAAAGACACAGAAGGTTCGCTCCTGAGCGCAATCGAATCATTGCTGAAGAGGTAAGAAAGTTGCTTCAAGCAGGTTTCATTCGAGAAGTGCATTACCCACAATGGCTCTCGAACGTGGTGGTATTTCAAAAGAAGAATGGAAAATGGAGAGCTTGCATAGATTTTACCAATCTCAACAAGGCTTGCCCTAAGGATAGCTCTCCACTACCCAAGATAGATCAGATGGTTGATGCTACCACTGGTTATGAGAGACCCACGTTCCTTAATGCATATTCTAGATATAATCAGATTCCTATGAATCCAGAGGATGAAGAGAAAACCGCCTTCACTACAGAGAAGGGCATTTATTGTTACAAAGTCATGCCCTTCGGGCTTAAGAATGCTGGGGCAACTTACCAACGTCTTGTTAACAAGATCTTCGATGAGAAGCTGGGAAAAACGGTTGAAGCCTACATTGATGACATAGTGGTTAAAAGTGTGAAGAAGGAGGATCATCCCAAACACCTCCAGGAGGTCTTTGACACTTTGAGAAAGTATAATATAAAATTGAATCCTTCCAAGTGTTCTTTTGCGGTCTCTTCAGGGCAATTCCTCGGCCATATTGTCAACAAGAGGGGAATAGAAGTAAGCCCGGCTTAGGCTAAGGCCCTCATATAGAATCAGGAATCAAAAACTCGTAGGGAAGTACAGGTTCTAACTGGCTAAATCGCAGCTCTTAGCCGCTTCATATCTCGATTGTCAGATAAGTGTAAGCCATTTTTCGATGCCATAAGATCGAAGAACAAGGATTTATGGGGATTACAACAGCAGGAAGCACTCAATCGGTTAAAGTATCACATGGCTAAACCACCAATTTTGTCTGCTCCGAAGCTTGGAGAAGTCCTCATCATATACTTAGCAATCTCCAGTATAACTACTAGTGCCGCACTAATCCGAGAAGAAGGAAAGAATTAGTATCCGATCTTTTACATGAGTAAGACGATGACAGATGCCGAAACAAGATATAGCAAAGCAGAAAAGATCATATTAGCCTTGGTGTATGCAAAGAGAAAGCTTCGGGACTATTTCGAGTCACATAGTATCGTGGTCCGTACTAACTACCCCATGCGAGCTATTCTTTCCAAGCCAGATTTATCTGGAAGAATTACTAAGTGGGCAATTGAACTCAGCTTCTTCGATATAACGTATGAACCAAAGGTGTCACACAAAGGACAGGCGCTAGCCGATTTTCTCTTGGAATATGAAGATAAACCCGAAGAGCCTGAGCTTCCTGAGCCACATTGGGAGCTTCGAGTAGGTGGCTCCTCAAATTTAACCAGTGTAGGGGTTAGAATCGTTATTACAACCCGTGAAGGCACCAAGCTGTAGCAGTCAATCCGTTTGAATTTTCCTACCACTAACAACGAAGTCGAGTATGAGGCCTTGCTTGCCGGGCTTCGGTTGGCAAACCAGCTCCAGGTAAAGTGTCTAAAGGTTTTTAGTGACTCTAAACTTGTTGTGAATTAGGTGACAGGCAAGTATTAGCCCAAAGAAGAAAGAATGAAAACATTCAAGGAGGCTGTAAAGAGTGCTACACGTGGATTCGACCAAATCGAATTCCACCAAGTACCTCGAGAGGAAAACTCCGAAGTTGATTAACTAGCCACAGTAGCGTCTTCCTTAGACGAAGATTTAGTTCGGATAGTGCCAATCGACACCTTGGACGAACCTAGTATGAGTCCTCGGCAGGAGATAATGGTGATCCCGGACATTCCACGAGAACCATACTGGATGAACTCGTTGGAAGCTTACCTCAAGCACGGAACTCTTCCGAACTAGAAAGCCGAAGCAAGGAAAGTAAGGTTCGTCGCAGCCAAATACTCTATTATTAATAATCAACTGTACAGGAAATCATTCTCAGGTCCTTACCTAAAGTGTTTAAGCCCCATTGAGGCCCTCACAGTATTAAAGCAAATTCATGACGAAGGATTGTGACAACCACTCCGGCGGCAGATCCCTCACACATAAGGTTCTAACTCAAGGCTACTTCTGGCCATATCTGGCTCAGAACGCTGAAGAGCATGCCAGGAGATGCGACAAGTGCCAACGACATGGCCCAATAAAGTATCAGCCTGCTGAAGATTTGCACGCAATGGCAAATCCATGGCCATTTGCACAGTAGGGGATCGATATAGTCGGGCCCTTACCCAAAGCTGTGGAGTAAAAGGAATACGTGTTACTAGCCACGGATTACTTCACAAAGTGGGTAGAGGCAGAGGCACAAGCTTACTCAAGCGTAACCCATGAGCAAGTAAAGAGTTTTTTATGAAACAATATAATATGCCGATTCGGAGTGTCGAAGGTTATCATGATGGACAACGGTAAGAACTTGGATAGCAGAAGTACAAGAAAGTTCCTTGCCGAGTATGGAATTAGGCAGAAGTTGGCCGCGGTTAGTCATCCACAAGGGAATGGGCAGGCTGAAATAACTACCCGAACCATCTTCATCTGTCTAAAGAAAAAGTTGGAGCAGCCCAAATCAAAGTGGTACGAGAATCTACCTAAGGTACTTTGGGCATACCGAACCACCCCACGACGGCCAACGGGGGAAAGCCCCTTTGCAATGGCCTATGGGTCCGAAGCTGTCATCCCCACGGAATCAGCAATTCCAACTCTTCGGACACTTTTGCTGCTCGAAGGAAACAATGATAAACAGCTAGAGCATAGCCTTGATCTCTTGAAGGAAAAAAGGGATGCTGCAGCAATTCGGCTCGCTTCATACCAACAGCAGTTGCGTAACAGTTATAACAAGCGAGTCAGGTTCAGAAGCTTTATAGTAGGCGATTGGGTGCTGAAGCAAGAAACGACACATGTAAAGAAATCGCAACCCAATTGGACCAGACCTTACAGAATCACAGAGGTGGTAGGGAAAGGAGTTTACCGGTTAGCCGAAGCCGATGGGCAAATAATTGCACGCCCATGGAATGCAATCACCTTAAAAGGTATTATCATTAAGAAATTTGGTTTTTCTTTCTTTCATGATGCAAATAAGGCTGCGCCTATGGCCCATTTTACATCTTATATTGAAAGTATGTGGTAACCAAAATGATAGAGAGCATGCAATTTCTTATCTTTACATCATAAGATTTTTAATTGATTATGTCCTCTCAACATTCATGGTCTTCACTATACTTGCCAATGGCCAATCCTCATAAGTGCGATAGATATTTATGGTCGCTTTTTGTACACACATATTAACACTCATGACTATTCTTTATTCATTGAAGGATGCTGGGTCACTTACATATTCTTTGTCTTTTTCTTTCTTTTCATAAGAGGGGGCAAGACTAGTACCCTAAGAGGGTTTACAAAACGTTTTTGTTCTTATTACGAAACGAAAGAGACACAAGTAGTGGTTCTTTTTCATCACACTTCCAATACAGGTTTACAAAAGCTACTGTGTTTTTGTCCCACATCGGTAAAAAGATGTATGAGTAACCCTTTTTAAATAGGGAAATATTTAAATCATATAAATAGTTGCAAAGGGGGACCCACTGGATATTGGGGTAGCCCACGAGCTCTTATCAAGCCCCATGTCCAGCGGGCATTCTTTACAATTATTTTTCTTACTTTTTACATAAAGCCCAATATTTGGTCCAAAATCCATACCCATCTTTCTCCCACATCGAATAGGAATAAGAAGTAGGGATGGTTAATATAATTAGACTTTACTAAAAGAAAACGCCAAGGAAGGGGTGACCGCGAAATGAAGGATCCCAACCAAACGTTTGGGAATCCAGCTAAGTCACTGTCACTCTTTTCCTTGGCCTTCTCTCATTTTTGAGTCCTCGGATCCATGAGTCCGAAGACCTTCTCTTTGAATCCTCGGACCCGCGAGTCCAAAGGTATCAATACAATTTCTCTCAGGCTCATTGTCGAGGAATTACTTGCTTCGGACCATAAGTGTCTGGTACAATACAATTCCTCTCAGGCTCATTGCCGAGGAATTACTTATTTCGGACCTCAAGAGTCCGGTACGATTCAATTCCTCTCAGGCTCATAGCCGAGGAATTACATGCTTCGGACTATAAGTGTCCAATACAATACAATTCCTCTCAGGCTCATTGCTGAGGAATTACTTGCTTCGGACCTCAAGAGTCCGGTACAATTCAATTCCTCTCAGGCTCATAGCTGAGGAATTACATGCTTTGGACCTCAAGAGTCTGGTACGATTCAATTCCTCTCAGGCTCATAGCCGAGGAATTACATGCTTCGGTACAATACAATTCCTCTCAGGCTCATTGCCGAGGAATTACATGCTTCGGATCTCAAGAGTCCGATATGATTTAATTCCTCTTAGGCTCATAGCCGAGGAACCCAAGTGGGAGCAAACATTCTTTATGGATGTCACACTCACAACCCCCATACTTGGCCCAATTGGGTGAGGCCCATTAAAAGCTTGTCCCACATCGAAATCAAATGAAATTCAAGAGTGTTATATATGGTGGAACCTCACAATTGTTAGTCGCTAAGAAATGTGTGCCTTGATAAATAGGTCTTCAAGCGAAATTGATTAGTCAGAGACCGTCTTTCTTGAGCCTATCATTTTCAAAATTCTCGGATCATGATGATATGAATGCAACACATACTCTAAAAGTTGAGAATTCAAAGGTATCAATAAGATTCCTCCAAGGCATATGTAAAGGCCGAGGAGACACACACTCCGGACCTCAGGCTTCTGAGGGTACCAGTAAACACATACCTCGGATCTCATGAGTCCGAAGACATCAAAGCATTCCTCTAAGAAAAATAAGTAATTTGTCCCACATCGAAAAAAAATACAAGGAAAAACAAGTGTTGATATACTTGTTTCACACAAGGTCAAGGGCAAGAAGGGTTCCTTTGATGGTTAAATCGCTAAATGGTACAACCATCTCTAGCTAATAGTTAAACTGTCATAGCAGTTCCCTTCTTACTATCATCCCTATTTTTGCTTTGGACCATGAGGAGTCAGAAGCTTTAAAAAAAAAATAAAAAATCAGGGACATGAAAGCTGCTCAGCACAAATATGCAATTTTGAAGTACTAGAAAATATGCAGATTTTCTAAAAGTTAAGTATTAAAGTTGTTACAAACGTTGTTTGCACAAGCAAAATAAATGCATTAGTATGAAGTAAGTACATAGATTCACTTCCTTTTGGGGTCAAAAGAAGCAGAGTCGAAAGCATCCACCACGTTTGGCCTTGTAACTGGAGGTATTGAAGGGCTTGGAGCTGCTGGAACTGAAGAGCTTGGAGCTGCTGGAGGATCCCCTTGATGAGACTTCACCATCTCGGCGAACAACACCTCAACTTCTTGAGCCTTCAGACTCTCATCATAAGATAAAGACACCCCCATATCAGCATCAAAAGCCTCAGGGTCCTTCTGTTCCCCTGAGCCTTTGTTGAAGCCGAACCTGAAGGCCTATGCACTTGACAAGCGCACCAAGGAAGAATAACGTTCCTGCATCTGCTTTCCAGCAGTTGTGCAAGTATTGACCGCATCCCTCCACCGCAGGTTTTCCGCCTCCAGCTCTTTCACCTTAACCTCAACAGATGGAAGTTGGCTTTTATACACATCTCTGGCATCATAAGCCATCTTGACATCTAAGAGCGCGAGAGAGAGCTTCTTCCTAGTAACCTCCAGCTCCTCCATTTTCTGGATGTATATTGATTGAGCTTCAGCAGTATCGCATAGGGCCATGGTATGGTACATGTTCTGCACAATCAAAAATGGTGTAAATGATGTGAAAAGAAAGTTAAGTAAATATCAAAGAAGAGGGAAAGTACAAACCTCTATAGTACGAACGGGGGCAGAAGGAAGTAGCTGGTCCAGCCCCATGTTTCCAATGTTTTCTTCATCTTTGGACAGCCACATCCCCCGAGCTACTGCCAAAGCAGCAGATGGGTCAGTGACTACTGAGTCTCCGGAATGAAGAACTGACTTATCAGCTCTTGAGAAGATGGGTCTCCACGGTTCTCTAGCCTCTGCTAGGACACAAGCCTTAACTTCTTCCTCAGGGTCAGCTTCATTAGCCCTTTTCCCTTTGCTCTTGGAGACATTTTAGCCCTTGCCGGTTGAAGGAGGGTTCTGTTTTGTCTTCTTCAGAGGAGGTTCATCAACCTCCTTCTCATGCTCAGTGGAATAGATAACAGCAAGGGGCTGATCCTCTGTTGCCTTCTTTTTAAGAGCTTCAGGTCTCCTCTTCTCCTCGTCAGTCAGAGGGAAGCTGTCGAAGGAAGGAAGTGCCAAATCCATGAAGTCAATCGCTGAAGCGCTGGAGGCGATTTCCTTGAGGTTGGACAAAGAGAGCAACTCCTCAACAGATGGGGGATCACTCCAAACTTGCTTTTCAAGAAAAGTGAGCCTGTTCTTAGCTATAGAGGATGATGGTTGCTGAAAAAACACCGAGAAATTCATAAGTGTGACGAAAGAGTAAAACTTGACATGGGAAGCAACCAGAGCACTTGTCATGAAGGAAGGGAAAACATTCTATACCTAACTTCCCAAATTTGCGTGGGATTGGGAGTTTGCTCGATTGAGACACAACCCAATTCCCTTTAACAATTATCATCCTCTCTTTCCATTTCTTCTCGGAAGTAGGAAGGTCCGTACATATCCTCTATTGAAGAGTGGAAGTAAAATAAAAATGGCCAGGCTCGGTCCTATGCTTGGAGATGGTGTAGGTAATTAATAGGTCAGCAAGATTCAAGTCAAGAATCTCTAGCCTTTGGCGAACCAAAAACACCGGGACTATTCGAAGAAAGTTAGGGTTTACTTGAAGAGGGGCAAGACCTAACTTATTGAAGACCAAGTGGTAGAAGGGGTGAAGAGGAAATTGAAGAGCATTAAGGTGCCCAACCGATAACAGCAATTCATTCTCCCCGACGCCCTTGCCTAAACTGAAGTCAGCATTTTTTAGGTGTTTAACAATTTTTACCCCTTCAGGGATTTTAAATTCTTCCATTACAGACTCAATGGTGAATTTGAGATGTTGTACGGATAAAATTATTCTTTTCTTTTCTTTAGTGAAGATGCTATCTGACCCGGAAGTAGATAGTTCAGCTTAAGGTTGAGAATCGTCCATTTAGGTGACTGAATCATTCGCAAATTGAGGGGGGTCAGAAACCCCAGGGGGAGGAACCCTAATAAGGGTAAGGGAAGACGAGGGCGTGGACTTAGAGTTTACAATCTCTATATGCTCGTGAGTGGATGAGGTGCTCATGATGTGAAATCAAAGAAATAGGTGAGGGACTAACCTGGTATTGCGATGAAGCAAAGAGCGTAGTGAGTGCAATGAACGCAGCAAGGGCAGAAACAAGTTTTAAAGAATCTCTTTGGTCAGAATCGTAATGGACACTTCTTGAACCGCCTTTTCCAAAATTGGCAACCGTGCAACTTCAGTTTTCTTTTAATTAGGAGCCGTAGTCCAATTAAAGAGGGTATTGGGGGCAAAGTGTAGAGGGAAAAATCCTCCTCCAATAAGAATCGTCCACATCACCACAATATAAAATTATATTATTTATTATTTGATAGATTGAAAAATCCCATCCTTGATCAGGCCCAGTTCAAGTGACTAACAGCCCATGTAATGTCGTTAATGATGAGCTTTCTGCCCATTACTCAAGCATGGGTGGCCCAAGATATAACTTGTTGCTTAAGTAATAACTCCAGAGGGGGGTGAATAGAGTCTTAACAAACAATGTTCAATTTTTTATTTTAATTAATATATAAGTACGAACTCAATTTCTCAACAATTATTTAATAAAGCAATATGAATTTTAAGCCTCAACAAACAACATTTATCATAAATTAATCATGCTAAACTTTAAGCAATAAATGTAAGAGATAAAGATAGAGATTGCAAACAAGTACTTAGCGATTTTAGCGAGGTTCGAAAACTCCTACTCTTCGGCTCAAGACCCCTCTTGAGACTTCCCAATCTACTATGGTTTTTCCTTACAGGTAGAGAGTAAACCTTTTACAAGAAGCACCTCTTTGCTTCAAAGTGCTCAGAGAAACACTTTTTCTTAGTCTTCTTTGGGCCACACTAGCCCTTACAAGATTTGAAGAATATAAATAAAGTACAATATAATCTCTCTCAGATTTAGAGTAGAAGTTTTAGCTCACTCTAGAGTATGTGTGAATAGATTGAAGCTCAATACTCTTTTAAGACTATAAAGTGTGTGAATGATGATTCAAAGACTTTATGATTGCAAGGATATGATTCTTAATGGTTGCAATCCCTTTTTATGAAGACAACAAGTCATTATATAGAGTTTCAGACGTATCTGATGTGTATTCTAGCTGTTGGGGATACAGTTCGAGGAAAAATAGCCGTTCAAAATTTGACTCTGCGCTGGTTCAGTTGACCGAAATGAAACACCATTGTGTTTCGGTAGACCGAAATGACTTAGGGTTGTCTGTTACTCTTTATTTTGGTAGGCCAAAATGATTCAGCCTTTTGTTTCGGTCGACTGAAATAACTTGAGCCTTTGATGCAAAAGTCACTGATAGAA
>JAOTQH010224407.1:0-14270 GCA_025631255.1 Cornus kousa
TCATTACAAGAGATAAAAATATCATGAGACAAGATTGAAGCAATACAAAAATTAGGAGAACATCTTGCTACGGGATCGAAAAGTTTAGTTTCCTTTACTTCTATTTTGATACAATAATTTTTATTTAAAAAAAAAAAATGAGTATTATCTATTAAATTGTTTCGTTTGGTGGTGGCTGCAAATTTAGATGAAGATTTCCAACTCATGCAATCTCATTTGCAAAACTTCCTGTTGTCATTCATGGTTTGTTTCTTTGGATCTTATATTTAATTTTTTTTCTCTTGGATACAAATGTTTTATTTTTTCTTTTTTTTCCTCCTTTTTTTTTTTTTTTTTTTTTTGTGTATTAATTCACCGATTTATCAAAAAAATAATTTTTTTAGTAAGATAGTGGTGTATTTTCATTGCAAGAGACAAAAATATCATGAGACAAGATTGAAGCAATACAAAAATTACTAGAACCTCTTGCAAAGAGCTTGAAATGATTAGTTTCTTTTGCTTCTATTTTGATACAATAATTTTTATTCACCCAAATTTTTTTTGAGTATTATCTATTAAATTGTTTTGGTGGTTGCAAATTTAGATGATGATAATATATCATCTCACTCCTTTGCTCAACAAGAGAGAGAAGAGAGGAAAAAAAGATAAAAAGAAAAATGGTTTCCTAATTTTTTCTAATACATACACTAATTTTCACTATTGGTACTTTTAATCCTATCTATTTTGATGGTTTAGTTGTATCATCAAATATGGGTGTCTGATTTAAGTTTTAGAAGACATAGAAACAAAGATGAAAATTTTGTTTTGTGTTTTTCTTTCTTTATTAATTTTTCAGGTGCTTACATAATCGCATTACATTCAAGATTAGAGCGCCTTATTGTAATGAAATATTTTATGGGAGGCATTGTCATAACGAAATAAAGGTAATTTTTATCGTACATTCTTCTATTTTTATTTTTTGAGTTATTTCATAGTGCATGTGAACTTTATAAACATTTTATGAATTAGTAATCATATCTTTTATTTTTTAGTATGATGTTTTGTTTTGATATTTATTGTGATATTTATGAAATTGATGTTCAAGTGAATTTAAAGAACTAACATTTTTATGATGATTCTTTGTTATATTACAAAGATTGTGTATTTTTATTTTTTAAAATATTTTTTAATTCAAATTTTGAGTAGTAGTATCGAACAAGATTCATTTTAAAAATTGATTTAACTAATTTGAGGAATAATTAGAAGATAATATTTAAATAATTTTTAACGTACCCTTTGCTATTTGTTATATATATTCATTCATATCTCTAATTTCTCGTTCAAATAGTAACCAATTGAAATCTGATACAAAGATAAATATGATAACATAATAAAATTTTCGTTTACGTGCATCACACGTGTTTTTTGCTAGTATATATATATATATGAGTTAAGTGCAAAAAAACCTTTTGATATATAGGGTTTGTGCAAAACTAGTTCCTACTTTTTGAAAATGTGCATGTTAGTCCATTAAATTCAAAAAAAAAAAAAAAAAATGCAAACAAGCCCATCTGAACACTTTTTGACAAAAACTAAATTTGAAAACCCTATTTTATCTTTTTTATTCCCATTTTAACCTTTAGGCTAAATGAAGATTTTTATCAAAACTAGAATCCCATATCTCGTCAAATCTCCCCCAGAAATTGAAATCTCATCGGAAGTTGCTGCTATAATGGATAAGGAAACGGAATGCGTCAGAGCATTGCTCAGTTAGATAATCCATCAGAGGAAACAACAGCTCTCCAGACAGCACTGAAGAAAGAAATCTGTTTAATATGCTAGAAGTGTAATAATTTCACCAGAAGAATCCAGAGGGCACTCCTAAGTTAAAAAGTCCATAGTAGAATTCACTCTCAGAGACCAGTTGTAGATAAGATTCTATCAAAAAAGATTTTGAAGATAAAAATCTACCAAAAAAACAGATTCTGATGCCACAAATTTCTAAAGGACAACAGTTTAAAGATAAGGGTGTCCCACAATAATTCAATGAATATTATCTCCAAAGCATCTTACATCTCAACTATCTATACAGCATCTGCAATCTCAAGCGTTGATCCATCTCTCAAATCACTCTATAAATGGAGGCCTTAGCTCAAGAGAAGATCATATATATTTTTATTATCAAAGAAAGCATATTATCATTAGTTTCCTCTAATACATCAAATAAAAAGTGGTAAAATTATGGTAGGCTAGCATTTATATGTCTATTATATATAAGTTGCCTGGTAGATAGATTGAATGAAATAGTTAAATGCACAAATAAATGAGAAAAAAACTCAAACTTTATGATTATAAAAATTTATGATGACATTGTAGAGAAAAATAGAAATGGTTTGATTATAACATTTGTTCTGATACTCCAAATCTCAAGCAAACCGGCCAAAATAGGTACAATTGCTATTATGATTCGCTTGTTCAACCATCAATTTGAATATTTTTACAATCGCCTTTAAAATTTTCCCTTTTTTTAAAAAAAATCAAACAAAATTTGGCCTACTTGTATTTTGCATAAATAATCAAAGTGACCAATAAAAAATTTCTTATATTTGATAAAAGTGACCAATAAAAACTAATTGGTGACAATTCACTTGTGTGAGTTGGGTCCAAAAATCATTATATTTAAATGTAAATATATATCCACGTCAATGGCTAAGAATCTAATGTGTTGGTAGGTCTGCCACCAAGATTTATCCGTTTTCTAATCTTAAACATCTTGGATAATTTCAAATAATTAAAATTATTAGTATTTGTTAACATAATTCAAGCCCGAAATTTACCATTAACCTTAAAGCCCCTTATCCGTTGGACGACTAGTGTGGAACTGCGGGTTAATACCCCTTCTGTTTTGTTGGGCTGTTTCCGTGGTGTCTGGTCTATTTGTTGTTGATGTATAAAGGCTAAACTTTCGTTTGCATTTGCTATATTTTGTTTTTTGCTGAATTTTTATTCGGATGGCATGTTTAGCTTTATTTTCATAATATTATCTTCTTAATAAAACTTGTTTACCAAATAAATAAAATAAAATAAAACAACCATTCCAAGCAACCAAAACAAACTATTAACTTAAGGAGGAGTAGGTTGAGCCCACGTGAGATTTAAATTGGAGGAGGATGTTTTTTTAGCAAGACAAAAAGGTTGCGTCAAATAGGGATGGTAAAATCTCTTGTACAGTTGTATGTCAAGACAATACAACTAAGTCGGCAGCAGTGGAAATAGTCTCACTTTTCTAGGGGTGGGACTAATTCTGTCACGCATACCCTTAAATATTCAAATACATGAAAAAAATTATTTTAGCCAACATTTTTTAAGAGTTCTTAAAAGCCTTGATTTTATATAATAGTTTTTTTTGTAATTTATTAATACTATTTTATATGTTCAGTGTTATTGTTATAAATTATTTTCAGAAATTTGAATTAAATGCTACATAGTAAATGATTTATTCGGTGCATGCCTTTTGTTTTATTTGGTTGATTATTTTAGAACTTAGATTATGATATATACATTTTATAATCACTTCTATTCAGGTAGGTTATTGTTAATCTACAATGCCATTGTACACAGAAGTCTTCAAATGTTGGTCCAAACCTCGACGAGCAAGAAGACTGACCATTTTTTTTATGCCGCATGAGCTTTGATTTCTAAATAATAAAAAAAAAGAAGTTGACAAAAATTATATATTATATTTGTTTGGGCTTGAGGTTCAGTTTAGGTGCATATAAGGTGGGATGAATTATAGTTAAGCTAGATTAAGAGAGAGATTCTAAAATGAGGACCGTTAGCATAATGGATAAAAGTATTATACAATAAATTTAATTTAATTTTATTATTTTATTTTTTCAATTATTTTATTTTTTTTAATTACTATAGAGACATGTAAGTTTTGACATTGAACAAATGACTAAAGCCTATATGGACATCCTGCTAGGTTGACATGGAGTAGCCTGATTCATTTTATAGAGTCTCATTCTGGATTGAAAATGAAAACAACGTGCAAAATTCAGTCAAGGGTCGTACGTAACTTATAGTATAATTTTTCATTCATTTTCACTTTGTTCAATATTACAGAAGAGCTATCTAATTTTTCAAAATTTTTGTTTGAGATTGAAACGAATTCAGATTGAATTAATTTTTTTGGTGTTATTTACAAATTATTCCTATTTTTTATTTTATTTATTATTATTATTATTTGTGAGTTTTATATAGACTATTGTCAAATAAGTCATTTTTAGGATTTTATGTTCTTAGAAGTTTTATTATTTATTAATAAATAACAGAACAATAGCTTTTGGATTCTAAATTGTTCAATTCCTTTCTTATTAAGCTTGCGCTTCAAGTATGCAACTCAAAATAGTGCATCGCTTTTGATATCCTTATGATGTTTTGTATAGCTTTTGTTTAATTTATGTCTGCTGTCAATGTTGGTCATTTCTAAAAAGTAAGTTTAATTTAAAATTTCTAAATTAATTAAGTTCAAGGATGGTGGATGAAGATTTCTGTATAGGGGAATACCAAAAGCTGAATCCGAGTTCTAATTTACTTTTTTATAATTTAAATATATTATATATATTTCAAAATTGTCTATCAACATTTTTTTTTTTTCTAAGTTGATTTTCCTTTTTTTTGGATTTTTCTACTTGGCTTTGCTCACCTCCCCCAACAGTTTTGCAGATGAGGGAGACATTGTGCAGGAGCTAGATAGTTGTCCTGAGATTGTATGTTTGTGGCCTTTTTTTATTGTTGGGATTTTTAATTCAGACATGTAATGGTCAAGGATATAATTATTTATTTTATTTGGACTATGGTATATTGAGTTTACTATATTCATTTTTTAAAAAAAAAAAATTGTTGTTCGACTCATTACTTATTTTTCTTTGGGTTTTGGAATATTCAGCTATAATATTTCAATTCAGTAAATGATGGACTAATTAGTGGGAGTGATATTTGGTTCATGATGAATATTTAGGTCTAATAATTGTAATAATTGAATGGGTCTGAGCAACTTAATAGTTAGAGTGAATTTATTTTCAGTTGTGAAATTAACGTGTACAGAGTATAAGTTTGTATTTTTGGATAAAAAGTCAATTCAAATCTGATTGTGAAACTGGAACAGGAATGCCACTCAATGCTTTCCTAGGAGTCTTGACAACCTTAATATGCTATTAGTTAATCCAGGAATAAAAACTTCTCACTTGTTTCCAACAAGATTGCAAATGCAGTTATGATAATGTTCAGCAAGCCATTAGGTTAGTTATGGAAGCTCGATTTTATTGTGCGGGTGTATATTTGTATACAAATCTTATTGACTCTTACAAATAAATGAAAGTTTAGCCGCAACTGATAATTTAAACACATACGTGAATCTAAAAATAGTAAGATTTATAAATGACTTGACACTTAACCTAATCCCTATATTTAAATATTAAAAAAATTATTAATATAATTTTCTTTTATTTTATCACTAATTGTGTTTTAAAAACTGAGTTTTATCAAGATATAATACTTTGTTACACCCTTACCCAATTCTAATTTTCACATTCCTTTGTTCTCACCAAAGAAAACATATTAGGACAATACTTGCATCCAACCCAAGTTGAGTATGTGATCCAATTAGGGCATGACATGTGTCATAAATTAATATTAAATTCAGTTGGACATTGCCCATAAATTTTCGGGCATAACCCGTTCTCTTTGCCTCACTCCTTAGTCAACTCCTCCATCTTCGGCTGCCTCAGATCTGATTCTCGTTTGGTGATTGTTGGCGAAGAAGCAACCGGCGTTGAGATGGAAATAAATATTCCCTTTAAATATATACATAAATATATATGAAGTGGAAATCTCCTCCACTGACGGAGTAATGTACCCTCCCTAATCCTCCGGTATCATATTGAACATCACAGCCCGTCGCTTCCCCTTCAATTTCAGCGACTCTAGGTGCCAGAACTCCTCCATAGCTGCTTCAGAGAAACTGCTTCGCGGTCACGCGAATCGGTCTACTTCTCTCCCAAAGAACCCGATCCCCTCCAGCTCGCTCCTCCGGCGGTTCATGAATACGGTGGTGGGGAACTACTCGACGTGTTTGCTTGGGAAAGCCCTAACCTGCAACTATCACATAGGTTCGAATTACCTCAAAATTGACATCGACGTTGGGGTGCCAGAAAGATTATTCAAAGTGTGAGTTTTTTCTGTTTTAACGGGGGCAAGAGATTCAGCAACAGTCTATTTTATTTGGCTTTCGGTGGTGACTATTGATATGCTTAGCCGTGCAATTGGAGATGAATCTTCTCAAGCACAACCTAGGTTTTATGAGCCGTAGGTGGGTGGTGTTGGAGTTATGTTTTAAATTAATTTTAGTGACTCTATAATTTATGAAGACTTTAAATCTTGTCTTTACTATTTAATTTCGAAGACATAAAATATTTTTATGGATCTTCACCTGATGCAATTACTCAACTATATTAATTCGTTAAGTTTAAAATTATATTAAATATTTTATTTAATTATGCCTTCTATATATTACTATAAATAGTAAGTGCTACGAACCCATCACATCACTCACTCTCAATATACAAATAAGAGAGAAAAAGATATTTTATTAAAGTGTTTTTAAACTATTGAGTTTGAGTGTGTGAGTTTCATATTTTCTGTTGATCGGAGGGAGATAAACACATAGGCTCATGAAGAAGAAGTACAACCTTCATGAGCATACAGTTTTGATATATGGGCTTAGTTGAATCCTAGAGATGGTGCTACCATTTGTCTTCCGTTGCACATGGGAGATGCTTCAACTATCTTCAAGAAGCGATTACGTGCCTTTAAGCCTCGATACTCACCGTTTTAATATATCGGTTCCAACAATTTGAAGATAGTTTTCTCTCAAATGACTTCATCTTTGTTGTTGTCCAACGTTGTTTCTTCGGTTTTTCAATTGAATATCGAGGCTTTTGATGGTAAAAATTACCTTCAGTGGAAAGGAAAAATGGAATTTTTCCTTCGACAATTGAAAATTGCTTATGTCTTGACTGAGCCATGTCCAACTCCTCCAGGAGACAAAACGCCGTCTGATCAAGTTAGTTCGATCAACGAGAAGATCTCAAGGTGGATTGACGATGATTATTTTTGTCGTAATCATATCCTCAGTGGTATGGTCAACACCTTTTATGATCAATACTCGAAGAAATGCAAGACCACCAAAGAGTTGTGGGACATTCTCAAATTAGTTTACACAACTGAGGAGGCCTGCACCAAAAAGTTCTTGGCTTCTAATTATGTGGATTTCAAGATTGAAGATGTAAGGTCAATCTTTGAGCAAACACAAAAATTTCAACTCATAGCAAACGATATTATTGCTGCTGGAATGTCTCTTGACGAGAACTTCCATGTAAAGGTTATTATTACAAAACTCCCTCTATCTTGGAAGGATTTTCGTAATAAACTCATGCATAAAAAGGAAGATATTACTCTAGAGCAATTAATGCAACACATCTTCATTGAAGAAGAAACCAGAAATCGTGATGTCAAGCAAGATTCTAAAGAAACAACAGTAAAAGCTCATGTTGTTGAGGAAAGGTCTCACAACAAAATCGTCAAGAAGAATCACAAGAAGAATGATTTAAAAGCCAAGTCTTCTGAAAGTTTCAAAATACGCTTTGGCTCTGGTGCAAATGCAAAAGACAAAGGGTGTTTCTATTGTCATAAGATCGGCCATTTGCTAAAGATTGTCAAAAATGCAAGGTTGATCTCATGAACTAGAAAGAGCTTAAGAAATACGCTAATGAAGATCTAACTATTGTAATTACTGAGGCTTTTGTCATTGGAACCTCAGTAGAGTGGAGGATTGATACTGGAGTAATTCGCCATATTGCAACGAATCTTAACTCCTTCAAAACCTACAAAATAGTGGGGATGGAATGTCAATGTTCATGGGAAATTCTTCATTTTCCAAGGTTGTGGGTAAAGGAAGCGTAGAGTTATAATTTACCTCTGGAAAAGTGATTACTTTGAAAGATGTGCTACATGTTCCAGATATTCGCAAGAATTTGATGTCTGGTGCCCTCCTCTCCAAGAATGGATTCAAGATGGTTTTCGAATCTAATAATTTCATTCTGTCTAAGAATGGTGTTTTTGTCGAGAAAGGCTATGCTGCAAATGGTATATTTAAACTTAATGTTGAAAATGAAATAATTTCTGCTTATATTACTGAGTCAATTGATTTATGGCATGGTAGATTAGGCCATGTGAATTTTAAGTCCATTAATCATATGGTTAATGAGGGGTTAATCACAATTTGTGATAAAACACATATGGATCAATGTGTGACTTGTTGCAAGTGAAAAATTACTAAGAAAACCTTCAACTCGATAGAGAGGAAATCCACTGTATTGGAATTGATCCATACTGATGTATGTGAAATGGATTTTTTATCACGTGGAGGGCATCGTTACTTTATCACTTTTATTGATGATTGTTCTAGATATACCTATGTTTATATTTTACGATCTAAAGATGAAGCTTTAGACAAGTTCAAGGCATATAAAGCAAAAGTCGAGAAGCAGCTGCATTCAAGTATCAAAGTTATTCGGTCAGATAGAGGAGGAGAATACATTAAGTCCGAGTTTCAACATCTATGCGAAGATGAAGGAATCGAAAAACAACTGACAGCCTCTTATACTCCTTAACAAAATGGAGTAGCTGAAAGAAAGAACAGAACTATGACATAAATGGTGAACTCAATGCTTACCAGTTTAGGCTTACCTAAAAATATGTGGGTAGAAGCTTTGTTATCTGCTTGCCACATTCTCAATAGAGTCCCACATAAAAAATTCGATATAACTCCATATGAAGTTTGGAGAGGAAGAAAGACGAATGCTAATTATTTCAGAGTCTGGGGTTGCTTAGCTCATGTTAGACTACCATATCAGCAGACGATGAAGATTGGTCATAGAGGCATTGATTGTGTATTTATTGGTTATTTAACAACCAATAAAGCCTACAGATTCTTGAATTTGGAGTCTCATTCGCCTCATACAATCATCGAGTCAGTTCATGTAAATATCTTCGAGAATATTTTTCCGAAGAGAGAAGGCAAAAATGAATATGATATTCCTTCATATTTTAATACAAGGAAGATAATATCCTCTGATCCTTCAAAAGAAGTTGAACCAAGGAGGAGCTCCAGAATTGCTAAGCCAAAGTCCTTTGGACCAGACTTCTATATTCTCATGATCGAGAATGAACCTGTAACTTATTCCGTGGCGATGTCTTCACATGATGCTCCGTTCTGGCGAGAAGCAATCGATGATGAAATGCATTCAGTTATGTCCAACAATACTTGGATGTTGGTGGATCTTCCTCCTGGTTGTAAGCTAATTGGTTGTAAGCTAATTGGTTGCAAGTGGATATTCAGGAAGAAATTAAAGTCAAACGAAACGCTGGATAAGTACAAGGCTAGATTGGTAGCAAAAGGTTTCAAACAGAAGAAGGAGATTGACTATTTTGACACTTTTGCTCCTGTTGGAAGAATTACTTCTATTAGGCTTTTGATTGCCTTAACTGCTATCAATAATTTGATAATTCATCAGATAGACATAAAGACTATTTTCCTTAATGGCGATCTAGCAGATGAGATCTATATGGAGTAACCTGAGGGGTTTGTATTACCTGGACAAGAAAAGAAGGTGTGCAAATTAATTAAGTCATTATACGGCTTGAAACAAGCTCCAAAGCAGTGGCACGAGAAATTTAAAAAGGTGATGATATCTGCTGGATTTAAAATTAATTGAGGGGATATATGCATCTTCAGTAGATTTCAAGGAAACTCTGGTGTCATAATCTACCTGTATGTTGATGATATGCTTATTTTTGGGACAGACATGGAAAGTGTCATAGAAACTAAGAAGTATTTGACTTTTAGTTTTGACATGAAAGATCTTGGCGAGGCTGATGTGATTCTAGGAATCAAAATCGTAAGGTTCCAAAATGGTTTAGCACTTACGCAATCTTGCTATATCGAAAAGATTTTGAAAAAGTTTAATCACTTTTCAGATTCTGCAGTCTCTACTCCAATTGATCTTAGTGTGAAGTTGGTACGCAATCAAGGTAAAACGATGGATCAACTTGAATATTCTCAGATTATCGGAAGTCTTATGTATGCAATGTACTGCACAAGGCCAGATATAGCCTTTGCAGTGGGTACTTTGAGTAAGTACATAAGCAATTCAGGAAAAGAGCATTGGAATGCTTTGCTGAGAATCCTAAAGTACTTGAAAGGTAATATGGATTATGGATTGCACTATGGCAAATTTTCAGCTGTAATCGAAGGGTACAACGATGCTACATGGAACTCTAACAGAGAAGACTCATTATCTGTGACTGCATGGATCTTCACATTGGGTGGAGCAGCGATTTCATGGAAATCAAAGAGGCAAACATATAAAACTCATTCCTCTATGGAATTAGAGTTTATAGCACTTTCCTCTGCTGGAGAAGAAGCTGCATGGTTGTAAAGTATATTGGAAGATATCTCGATATGGAACAAGCCAATACCACCCTTGACAATATATTGTGACAATATGGCTGCAATACTTTGAGCTAATAACGAGTGTTACAATGGAAAATCTAGACTGGTGCGATTGAAGCACAATCATGTGAGAAGGATCCTAGCTGATGGAATTATTTCTTCTCAGTATGTGAAGTCCAAATCAAATTTGGCAGATCCATTATCAAAGGGCTTAGGTAAGGACCAAGTGTCCGAGACATCGAAAGGGATGGGATTAAAACCTCTAATTGAATAAGTTGTACTGTTATGGGAACCCAACCCAGCGATATTTCTCCTGGGTTCAATGGGAAAAACAAGTAACATAATAACTTGTGTGAGCACATCAATGTTCCTTTCCCTGTGATGTGATGTGGTGCTCAATCCTGTAACCAAGGAGGTTGAGATTTAGATCTCTTAATGAATCTATAGATCAATTTTTGATTGGAGTGTACAGGATCACTCTTGATAGATTCACCGTATAATCAATAAGGAGGCTGAGACATGAGTCTCTTAATGAATTCTATAGATCGGATTTCCGATTGGGGTGTACACAATCACTTTTGATAGATTCATCGATTTATCTTACAATGAGGATGATGAGATTAAATTCTCTTAATGAGTCCATAACTGGTATTCGGTTGGAGTGTCCAAGGTCATTCTTGATGGACACACCGATCTGAGTGTGGAAGTAGGGCCTCTTCTATAGGATCCAGACAGGCTTGATCCTTAACGACACTCCGAAGTATGGATTCCAGACACATGGACGAAATGTGTCAAGCTTTAGTACTTTATCTCCGAACAGAAGTGTGGGTGTAGTATTTCTTATTCATCAATGTGGTTCTTGGTTCAAGACATCGTTCACCAAGTTCCTAGATGAAATCAAGGGTATTTATACTAGGTAATGGTTCAAGTCCAAAAGACAATAGCAATAAGAAGAATAAGATAAAAGGATGCTAAAATAGGAGAATAAGAAAGACTAGGGGTATGTTTGAATGGAGAGATTTGGAGGGATTGTGAGAGGAAAAAAATAAAGGACAGTGTATGTTGTGTTTGGGTTGTTGAAAATGAGAGAAAATAAAAATAGGGAGGGATACCTATCTCTCATTATCCCTCATGTCCTATCTTTCCAAAAATGAGAATTTAAGGAGAAAAATCATAGTGTTTAAGTGCTATTTCCATAATTTTGAAACTGCCCTCAACAATTAAAATGAGAAAAATGTTATTCCACTCATATCACATTTATTTAAAAGAGCATAATAATAATTTGGTTGTTATCCTTTATTTTCTTTTCTCACCTCTATCGTATCCAAACAACAATACTATCATTTATTTTCTTTTCTCCAAATATGAATAGATATTATTGCTATCTTTCTTTTTCTTTTCTTTTCTTTCTTTTTTTTCATAAGTAATATTATTCTCTTCTTTATTTTCTCTCATGTGTATCCAAACAAAGCATAAGAGATATAAACTATTTTTTTTTTTTTTTCATTAGCAAGAAACTCAGACACTCACTTTACTCATTTGGAGACTCGAACCCTCACTATTTATTATTGGAGGTAGATGAGATGCCACGGAGAAGCCTTGGTCTATATGTATATATGCAATTAGCGATACAAAATTGTTAGTTAATTTATAAACTTTTGAAGTTGAGAGTCATCTTAAATTAACTTTATTTATGGAACATGTGTTTTTGAACTACATGACTCAAAATTTTCATGTAGGTGATATTATATTATTGCCAATTACAATTGTCATTGTCCAAGTTGGTATAGGAGTTACTCTCTCTTTCAACTCAGTGGACTACACATTTTCACATGAAATATTTATTAGGTGGTCCTAAATGGCCAATTACAAGATTGTTATTTAATTAAATGTATGGCATATTTATTTAGAATCAAGTGGTCTCGCACCTTCTAATAATTTTTTGCTTTTCATTTTTTTTGTGGTTAAGTAAGGCTTCATTTTCACCATATTATATCTATGCAAACTACCAATGGTCACTAAGGCTATGTTTGGTGCGGTGGGAAAGAAAAAAATAAAAATAAAAATAAAAAAGGATAACATTAGTTACGAGGGAGAGAAAAGGAAAGGGAAGAAAATGATAGTTTTAACCCCCTATCGTGTTTGGTTAATTAATGAAAGAAATGAAAGGAAATTATTTTAATAAATTTACTATTATACCCTTTTATATTTTAAAAGATAAATTTATATATTTAACTGTGTAATATAAAAATAATAAAAAAAATTGATAAAAACATTATTGTTCTTTTGAATTCATGTTATATACTTAACTTATACGCTAGATAGGCAAAATAAATGTCTCATGTGATCCTATTTCAATACAAATGAGTTAAATTAAACGTGACCAACAATAAAAGATGAACATAAAAGATGGACTAGATAACTGCATAATATTTATGTGACAAATACATAAAAAAATATATATATATGAAAAAATTGGGATATTTTTTAATTTAACTGCTCTGGCATCTAATTTAACTGATTGTTATACAAGAGTGGGTGGACTATTCATTGCTGGAAATAGACAAGATTGCACATTTTATTTTACCAAATTGCAACTACTCTCTTGTATTCCTTTCTTTCTTTTTCTCTTTGTTTTTTTTTACCTACTCAAAAAATGTAGAATTCTCATTTTAACATCAATCATGATGATGCAACAATAAAATGCAGGTCTTAATTATTTACTACTTAGTTTCTTCGAATTCTAAGTTCAAACATATATTTCTGAAATGCCATGATCTTTTAGCTACATTGAGCAATCCAAGTTTAAATACAATTCACATATATATTTAATACATAATTTTTTTCCTTTCTTGCTAGACATTTTTGACTTTTTTGCTCAGATTAAGGCCCTTCTTTCATATTATTTAGCATATAGTTTGTGCAAATTTACAGGAATAAAAAGAGGTGGAAGTAGCCAAATGGATGATTACAAAAACTAGCGAGCATGAGCAGCAACAAAGTAAATAGCCAAGGTTGTAGGGATGACCATTAGTAGTCTAGACAAGACTTCATGTAATGGAGGTGAGTTGAGAATTAAATCATTTTATTTCTAATACGCAAGGATTTCTTTAACTTAGACTTCTATGTTCATCAATTGGTTTTTCTAAATTAATAGTGGTTCTAGACACAACTATTTTATTTATTTGCCTTCTACATTATAAGTTGGTTTTTCCTTGACGAACATGAAATAAAATAGTCTTGTTGAACATGCCTAAATGACGAGATTGGATAAATGGCAACAAAAATAGTATTGTTGAACATTTTACAACCTTTACATTTATAAATCAAATTGAATGATGTTTTAGTGTTGTGGTAATGGATTGAAATATATTATGTAATTGATATAGATGACGAGGCCGCTTGTATACGTCAAAATAATGTAGTGAATGTGCGATTCAAGAAAAGCCTTTTAGGTCAAATTTAAATTTATAAAAACTACTACCACCACTACTACTAACGTAGCAAGAGTGAGTAGGGATCGTCCCAAGGGATTATACGTGTTGGAATTTAACTTTGACTCTAATGTATCACAAGATTGCAAAGAGATTTGATGAGATGATTAAACTACTTCAATTAATGAAAATACAATTAAAATAAAACTAAGTTGAGATAGGGATTTAAGAGATATGAAGAGAGGTCTTAGGGTGTTGGAATCACCACTAAGCTCATGTAA
>JAOTQH010224516.1:0-14270 GCA_025631255.1 Cornus kousa
CCATTTTTTTTTTTCATGTGTGATTCGATCACATCAATTGTCAATAGGAATGATTTACTCATAGGTGAACATGTAAGTCTTGTCCTTTAAATTATATAATAATGACGAAAATACCCCTTAATAAAAATTTAAATTCTTTTTAAAAATAATTTTCATTTTAGATTTTCTTTTCTTTTTTAATTTTAAAAAATAAAAACTTAAGAAAATTATGTACAATTAAAGTGTTATTAAAATGATAAAATACCTTTAATATAAATTTAATAAAATTTATTTATTTATTTATTATTTTGTAAAAATATTTTTTAAGGTAAAGCACAGAGATTTGGTAAAAATATATAAGTAGTTAAACTGTTAAAGAGGTGAGTGTAAGGAGCATTTTCGTCACAAAAAATGCCTCAGTAAAGCCACGTTCCGGAAAGTGTCCATTTTAAAGCTCCATTTAGTCATCCATTTATCATGTGAATAATATTTAATTTCCTGTTCCTAAATATCTGATTTATTAGGTACTTATTTCAGGGGAAAAAAAAAACCAATAAAATTAGCATACCCAAACCAATAATATTTAAGGAAAGGTCGAAATAGATTTAAGTCCATAAATAAAAGAAGGCAGAGCTTACATATCTCACTCATTTACCGGAAAAAAAACACACACACACTCACAACCTACAAATTTAGCAAACAGATGACCAGAATCTTTGTAATACTAGAATAACTATATAGGTCTCTCATGAACTGATAAAAACAAGAACAGAGTGAGCGAAAACCTTCAGCGGATAATACATCAAGAATATATATATAGATAGGTCAGACAGATTCCAGGCCTTGTAGTACAACTTCAGCATCTTGTGGACTTGGCTGGCTCTTCTTCTTCTTGTTGGAGGTTATGCATTGGATCAATCACTAGTTGAACATGATCGAGTTGCGGGTTTCTGTGGCTAGTGAACACCACCAGTCTCCCGTTGATGAGAAGTAGTTCACATACCGGGACAGTAGTAAAAGACACGGTTTGGAGGAAGCATGAAAAATGGTTACATATATTCAATAGCCCACCACTTCCGGAACAAAAAGATAGGAAGATAATGGAAGGATAAGCGTACCAGAGGAGTGCTTGTGGAGAAATGATGGAGACTACCGATGAAACCGCGAAGGTGGTATAGAGAATACTCCGATGAATACATGTATGCACACACCATTAATCCGGTCACCATTGCCAGAAGGAGTGCTACTAGTAATTATAGGCTATAGCGAGCTCCATGGATACGGAAGGAAAGATTATGAGGACAGGACTATGTGAGACATGGTCACTATATTTGTATCACAGCTTGGTTGATGGAGAGATTTGGAGGATTTAATAGTGTCAGGTGGCCGGAAATCATGATGGAACAAGCTGGTCATTAGGGGTACGTGGAGTAGAGAGCATTTGGGTTTCATTTTACGAGACTGGGACTTACCGGATATGTGAAATGGATCCCAATCCCCAGAAATGGTTAGGCGTGATCTTCACACATGGATCAAAAGAGTACTTTTAATTGTACTTTTAATCTATGTAAAACATTCTCCATCAGTTCTGTTTAATAGAATAATTATGTCCAAATAATTTTTTATGTAGCAACTATAAGCCCCTTGTATTTTAAGCCTAAATTAAGGCGATTTTTAGAGTAAAAATCTCAAGAGCTTTCCCAACTCTCCATTTTTAACAAATAAATGACTTTTAGAGTCCATTTGAGGCTGCTTTTGAAATAAATAAATAAATAATCTTTTTTATCAATAAATACCATCAGTTAAAAAACATTTTACATGTTTGGTGACACATTATAATAAATATCTTTTATAATTGAATATTTTTTAATAATTTGGTAACAATTTTTAAAAGTAACAAAAAAAAAAATCACAAAGCTATATATATGGAACGTTTGTTTTTAATTTTAGTTTATTTAAATCTTTATTAGAATTCTAATTCATCGAAGTTTTCTTCCATATTATATAAGGATTGGGTGATTCATAGATTTTTGTGTTTTCTTTAATACTAAATATCTTAACAAGTTCAATAACTTCTTTTAACTCAAACACATACTATATCATTCTTTCATTTTTGGAGAGAAAGAAGAGAGGATGGGAGCTTGATAACGTGAGAAATGTTGATGAAATTTGCGCGCAAGAATTCTAACTTTTGGGGGCCAAGAATCTAACCCCAAAGAAAGGGCAATTATGAAATTAAAATTATGAAAAACATACCCGTACACTATGTAATTTGTCAAATAACATAAATTTAATTTTGCTTATGTGTATCTTTTATCTGTTATATTTGCCAATTGTGTGTGAAACCTAACACTTAGCGTGCTCGCTTAGCAACATAGTGGCAGACCCTTAAATAAGTTCAGTTGAAAGCCTAAGCCAATTTACACCAAGAACACATGAACCGTAAAATGAGACCAGGTTTTATATATATTTAACTAAACATTCCATTCACTTCAACAAGTTCCTTGCCTCTATAGCTACTATAAAAGAATATTACTCACTAACAAATAGACATTTTCATGCACAAATTTTGAGTTCTCTTAATTTCCCAGGTCATTATACGAGACAAACATAATATACATTTTGTTTTTGGTGTTTTTGTTTTTGTTAAGTATTGTAGTAGTGTACGATGAAAAAAAACATATTTTATAAGATATGTTTAATTTTATAAGTATCAAAATGTTTCGTGGATAGTAATAAAAAATCAAATTATATATTTTCCCACGGTAGCGTGCGGTATTGTAGCATTATATGAATTGCTCACATGCAATAATATCCTTTGTAGGTGGTTCAATAAAGGGTTCAGAAAAAAGGCTCAAATAAAAAGGTTCAGTGCAAAGAAATAGGCATAGGGCAGTGTTGGCCCTGCCACTATAATGATGTAAGTCAAACCATTCAGATGTTTCAATTGCTTGTATATTTTTTTTTAGGTAAATTCAATTGTTCATATATTGCATGTGAGCAATTCATATAATGAATATTATTACATATTCATATGTGAATGAAGTTACAATATATCGCACATAAAATAAGATGACACCTCCTCCATCCTGCAAAACCTAAAATGTGCAAAAAATAATAATAATACTATTTCTGAGGCTCCAACCATCGCTTCACATTTGTTAGTTAAAACATCTCGATATCTATATTATATATATGTGTGTGTCTTTAACATAATTTTCTCAAATTGGTAAAATCTTGTCATACCTAGATTGGTTAAAGTGCTTATTGGTTTGGCATTGCTAGGCTTATGAAACCTCCAATGCAAACATGTAGTATTTCTCTGTTTATGTTGACTCTGTTTCACAATGAACAGTTCATTTATTTACTTATTTGTTTTATTAAATTGTTAGAACATACTTTCAGAGGCTCAGGGCATAAGCTATTCCTTCTAATAGAAAAACTGCATCAAAAACCAAATGAGGGTATATATGGACGCATCACTTCAGCTCACACTGCTATATTTAACTGCATTTTACACACACACACACACACACACACACACATATATATGGTTCTTTTGAGACCATTATTGGTTACATCAGCTTATCAATCTCTAGAAGTCCCCTTCTGAACATGTATTCTCCTACAAGGGGTAAACTTAAATTTTAACTAATTTAATTGGTTCAATTCTTCTTGGTTGAAGCAAATGATGTTGAGCTTATAAATTACTCCGTACTTGATAGAGAGATTGAATCTAAGATGTTGCAAAACGAAAACTACTACACCATGAGGATTAAGCAATGAGGAACAGAGGAGAACAGGGCATTCCCTTTGTGAACTAAAGGAAGACACGAAACTATAGAGCTTTGAGTACATCCACTTCCAAATATAATACATTCATTATGGAGAAACGGAGACATATATAGGAAAAATAAGACAATCGTGTGACCAATCAATTCCTCTTTAAGGATTTTGCCTTACCCAATGAAACCCTTCCACAAACAACAATCTCTTCTTAAATCAAGAAATCTTTTATTAAATATACATATATAACTACAGTACATCTTTAAAACAAAGGAAATACCAGTGTAGCTGAAAACTACAAATTTCAACAAAAATAAAACGGTACAATATATATAGCACACACAAACAGGTATATATTTCTAAATGATTGCATTACAAGATCAATCAATCACTATTCACTGCTACTACAAAGTCACTTGAACTTGGCTGCTCTTGCAGCTGGTCCCCTTCAGTGTCAGCTAATTCGGCTTCAACTTCAGGGTGTTCATCTTGTTGTGTGAAGAAGACGGCATAGATAGTAGGAATTGATTGTAATAGTTGATAAAACCAGTAGAGGAAGCGCTTAATCAGATTGAAAAGAGAAGGATACAAAGGAGAGATGGCTATGATGATAGGATACGAAAACCAGAAATGTGTTGGTGACAAAAGGATTGAGCAGAGCAACCCAATTGCCACAGCTGCTGAGAAGTCTCCGACTTGAAAGCGAATCCCATCAGCAGTAACAGTGAGTAGTAGTTCAATGGAGATGAGGAGGAAAGTGAAGGTGAGAATAATGGCAATAACAAGTAAGAAGAGCAATGTGGCATTGAGATGATGGAAAGAGGAAAGCAAGAGCATGAAGAAGAGGTTTGTGAATGGTGGGACAATATACCTGAGATCCATGTAAAACTTCATCTTCTTCTATCTTTAACTCAAACCCTGGATATATACGGAGAACGAGAGATGCAATTATGCAAGGCAGCAAAAGCATGAAGAGAAGAGGACTCAGGAGGTTATATATATATATATATATATATATATATATATATGTAGTTATAGTTATTTTATGTACGCGTTTGTTTGTAGGTTGGTTCAATAGACGGTTCAGAAAAAAGGTTCAGTGCAAATCCAATGGCTAAGAACAGAGACCGAAGCAAAATAAAAAGGTTCAAATAAAAGGTTTAAAATAGAAGGTTGAGAGCAAAGAAAGAGAACTGACTTTGTCAATATCAGGTGGTCCACTTCAAAAATCAGATGTTTGAATGGCTAAGAAATAAAATACAGGGCGTTCTGACTATTTAGCATTAAAGATGGTATATTTTTAATTGCATATATATATATATATAATTCTTTAACTTTTTTGGAGATCTATTGGTTATATCAGCTTATGAATCACAAGAAATCAATTTTACCTAATTCAATTTCACCATTCTTGTTGGTTGAAGCAGATGATGTTGAACTAAGAAATCTGTTGATAGAGACACTTGAATCTAAGATGTTGCCAAATTAACCAAAACTATGATACCATTTTAGACTATTAATTGTCTTATAAAATAGAAGCTTAAAACTATTAAGCAATGGATCATATTTTTACCTTATAGATTTGATTTTGAAGCCTATTTCCACAAAGAATTCTAACTGCTGCAATCTCTCGACTAATTGTAACTGCTGCTTCCTTGTGTATGTATAGTCTCATAACTGTAAAATTAAGAAATAAATTGCTAAAAACTTTATGAGATTTTGACAAAAAAAAAAAATTTAAGATATTAGAATACATTTGTCTTCCGAATTCACTTGAAATACTCTCAAAATTGGCTAGACAAAAGTACATTAGCTAATGTATACAATGCATAGATTATGCGTATTTTTTACAATGACATTATTTTGTATAGAGTGAATATTCCATTTCAATATCCGCCAATTCATGTTTGGAAAAGATGAAAATTGGAGTTTGGAGGAAAATTGACATTTGAAGAAGCAAATTGAGCTTTTAAGAAGACTTCAACCTGTAAACCTAAAATGTGTAATTTTGTAAAACCCTAAATCACATTCAAGTGCATTCACATAGTAACTACATCACATAACCAACGAGATATACTCCCAATGCTAAATCCAAGACTATAAGAAAAATAAGGCAGACAGTGATTTTGGTGCATCCAACAAAACCATTCCTTAAACAAACTCTTCAATTAAGCAATCATTTATTACATATGTCAACATCCTAAATCAAAAGACAAATACCACTGCAACTGAAAACCACACATTTCAACTGAATAAAACATAAATATTTATACTAGCACGTTATACACACAGACAGACATATTTAATTATACCAACATGCGCACACACTGTCACACACACAGACATCTAAACTTTTGTACTTTCTATTATGGATTCATAATTCGCTATGGTCAATAGATATCCATCAATTTTTTATAGATTTTTAAATAAGTTCAAATTTAAACATATTAAGGATTTTGTAACATAGTGATATCTCATTTTACTTTCAAAGTAAATTTTGCAAGAGGTTGAATCTTCAAATAAACAAAGTGAGCTTGAGCACTAAGCGAGTGTTTCTGACTAATTAAAAAAAAAATACCAATCATTATTAATTCAACTAACGATGAGAAATACCCCAGCTGTAGAATGCACATAATCTAATACTACTAGGTTTAACTAATAATGTAAAGGCTACAAGATAAACAATATTGAGTAATTTTTTTAACAATTGAAATACTAATTATTCAGGAAAAAATCCTAATTAAATATATATTATAATTAAAATAAAAAATATAAATTATAAAAGTAGAATTTGAATTGGGATTGAGCTCAGGTTGATAACACTTCAATTTAAGCTCAATCCTAATTAAATTCGGATGCAAAAGAGATTGTCACTAAAGCAAAATCATCATCATGGATAACAAACACTGCTATCAACAAAATCGATGCAGTATGGTAAGAAAGGTAACCCGTTAAAGCGATTATAAAGACTAACAGAGGTTGCTTTCAACACTACTAGTGGTAGTTTCTCACCATTCAAACCATAAGGTTGAGGGTTCAAATCCTCTTAATAGCAACATGAATGCAAGTGAGTTTCTTAACAAAAATAATAATAAAAAAAAATAAAAATTCTTTAACAGTTCTTTGAGGATTGTTCTCTAATTTTAGAGTTGATTGAAATTTTTTTTACGTATTGAGAAAAAGAAAAGGGAAAAAAAAAATAAAAAAAAAAAATCAAACAGTTGCATAAATGTAAAACATGGGTGGGGCCGTTGTTTAAGAAACCTGTATATTTCATTATTTTCTTGTCTAATTAATCCAATCAGATAATTTTATTAAGGAGAAACAGAGTTATAAGGGAAACAGGACACTCTGTGAGCAACCAATTTTTATTAAGGGTACCGGTGAATCGAACAAAACCATTTCCTTAAACATGACTTATTTGTGTGTGTGAATGTGTGTTCTTGAGCTTTTGTATTGTTAATCCTTTTCTGGGGTTCTAAAATGGGCTGGATATAATATATTTCACACAAAAAACAGGACAATGAAGTACAGAGGAGAACAGGGCATACCCTTTCTGAACTTTAGGAAGACAAAAACTATAGAGTTATGAATACATCCACTTTCAAATACAAAAAATTATTATGCATTCATTATGGTGAAACAGAGACAGACATAGGAAAAAATAAGACAAACATGTGAGCAAACAATTTCCTCTTTTAAGGATTTAGCTGCACCAAATAAAACCCTTCCACAAACAACAATCTCTTAAATCAAAGAAATCTTTTATTACATATAGCACACACAAACATGTATATATATAAATTATTACATTACAATATCAATCAATCACTACTCTTTCAAAGTCGGTTCCAAGACTTCAATCTAAGCTAATTCAGCTCCAACTTGATCAGGAGGAGGTTCTTGTTGTGAGTGTTCATCTTGTTGTGTGAAGAACACAGCATGGACAGTAGGAATTGATTGTAACAGTTGATAAAACCAGTAGAGAAAGCGCTTAAGCAGATTGAAAAGTGAAGCATACCAAGGAGAAATGGCAATGTTGATGGGAAACGAAATCCAGAAATGTGTTGGTGACAAAAAGATTGAGCATAGCAGCCCGATTGCCACAGCTGCCGAGAAGTTTCCTACTCGCAAGCGAATCCCATCAGCAGTAACAGTGAGTGGTAGTTTGACGGAGGTGAGGAGGAAAACCAAGGTGAGAATGACAATCACAAGTAACAAAACCAGCATGACAATGAGATGATTATAATGATCAGTGTCCATTAATGGACCAACATCATCTTTGCCCCAAGACTCGAAATAGGACTGCAAGAGAAAGAAGAAGAGACTTGTGAATGGTGGGAAAACATATCTGAGATCAATGTAGAAGTCCATCTTTCTTCTGTCCTTAACCCAAGCCCCTAAAAGGCAATATATACCCTTTGTAGGTGGTGGTGTAGGGTTGTGAAAGACAAGCAATTGATGTTGCTCAAAAAAAGGTCCAAGACTATTGATGCTAGTCTTGGACCTTTTTTTTTTTTTTGAGAAAAGGGCACACAATTAGTCTTGGACCCTTTTTGAGAAAAGGACTCACAATTGAGGTCACTGTTTTTCTAGTTGAGAAACTCACACACACTGCCTCCACTGAGGTCACTGTTACTATTGTTTCGCCATTGAAGTCTGTCATTGGTAAATGCCTAAGAAGTTTCCATGGCCAAGAAAGAAAAAAAATTGGATGACCCGGCCAAACTACTTTAATGTAATTAAAATTTAAGAAAATTTATAAATCAAATTGTAATATAATTTTTTTTAATAATATTAAACTCCATGTTCATATATTTATTTACCTTAAAAAAAACATAATTTAAAGATGAGAGAAATGCAACATAAATAAATAGATAGAAAACTGATATAAGATTAGAGAATAGTCAATAAATAAATAAAAAAGACACCATTTAACATAAATAAATAAAAGACACCTTTGCTGAATTGAGTAATAAAGAGCGCTTAATTTATAGAATACCAGATTACTGAATAGGAACCCATTTAACAAAAAAGATGGAATCTATATAGGATATAGAACAAAAAGTCATTGATAAAAAGTAAGGACACAAAGGGTAAACATTCCTACAAGGGTACACTTTTAATCTGGTTCAACTTCAACTTGAGTTTTTTATTTTTTATTTTTTAATGATAAAAACGAATAAACATACCCACAGTTTGACTCTACAAGGGTTGAACACCCACCACACTTTCTTTCGGTGATGAAGTCCCATAATTCGTATTGATAGTGGAAATAAATTGTAATACTCATAAATTGAATATTAACTTTCTTTTGGAAATGAATGAATTGTAAAAGCTCTTATGCGGATTCAAAAGTAACCAGACAAAGTGCTTTTAGTAGAGTTGTCAAAAAAATTACTATCAGTAATAAACATGTTAAGTGTTTGGTGACATAATATAATAAGTGTTTTTTACAATTAAATTATTTTTTAATTTATTTGTTTATAATTTTTTTTAAAAAAATACTTGTATTGCTAATTTTATAATAATATTCTTTAATATGATGTTATCATATTTGATAATATCAATTTTATTAAGGAAGGAGTGTAATTGTTGCTATAAAAAATTAAAAGGACAAAATTGTACGTCTAATTTAAAAAGTTACCTAAAATATTCAACCTCTACTCATAACGCAATTTTAAAAGTTTCAAATTCTAACTTAATTCAAACGCACTAAAGGTATGACCTTATGATCCCTACTATCTATAATGCAACACCGTGGCTCCATATAAGTTGCATCCGGCTACAACTCAATCTCACCAACATCTATATGCTGATAATGATCCTCATCTCGCAAAAATCTCCGCAACATGGAAACATGGAAACATGAAAAACATTGTGGACTTGATGCAAGTGGTCTAGAAGTGTTAACCGATAAGCTACAACTCCAACTCGATCCATAATCATGAAAGGACCAACAAAACAACAACTTCACATTCTTCCCAAAGCGCATTAGTCCCTTCATATGAGATACTTTGAATAGAACCTACATCAAATTCTACTTTAATTCAAACGTGTTATTGAACTAAATTTGGTAACCATTAAAAACACTTATAATGATTACCAAACACATTTAAGCACAACTTTTTTAAAATAAAAGCTCTTTTAAGCATTAAATAAGCAATCCCAAACGGGATCGAAGGAGATAATCCAAAAAAGTTTTAAAATTTCCTATAGATATATTGCCCATCAGTAATTAATTTGTATAAATCTAAATTTGTCCCCCCACCCCAAAAAAAAATACTATGGGTCTTTAGTTTCTTTAAACCCAATTCCATTAAGTTAATTTATTTTAAGCCCAACCCAACAGAAAGAAAATATCAATCCTAGTGCAATTGAATATTAGCCCACACTAATTATATCAACCCCAATCCAATTACATCAAACATTTCATTTAGTTTATTTTAAGTCCAACTTTTTAACAACAAAATATTTAATTCTCTTGTAATATACTAATATTAGTCCAATATAATATGTATGATGTGTAATATATATATATATATATATATATATATTTTAATGGTGGCAATTGGTTAAGAATTTAGATTAGATGTTAGATGGGATGAGAAAGAGAAAAATAGACAGCTCGAATCAAGGCTCTCACACCATCTCACACCAACTCGAGGACCCTCCCACCAATTGGGAAACAAATCATGCCTGCATCTAATATAATACAATACAATATTTGTATCTATGACCCAAAGCTATGAACGGAAAAACCTGAAAAGCACCAAACAGCTATCGCTACCCAATGGTCCAAAAGTTTGCATAGTTTCTCGCATTTAATGAGAGTTCACTGGAGGGGGAAAAGATATAAATTAATAATATCAGTACATTCTTTCTCTCTTCTTCCTCTTTCACCTAATTTTCTTTTTGTTCATTAAAAAAAAATTCACTATTTTTTCCTACTTCGAAAGATTTGATCCTATTTTCCTTTTTTGGTTTTTAAATACTCTTGTATATACTGGATATGCTTGTACATTATTACATTTTCAGCTATAACTATTTTTAAAATAAATTTCGCAACAAGATGGGGACGACTTTCTTGTAGATTATTTGGTGATTAATTTTTTGAAAAAGAAATTACTGAAGTTATTAGTTTAAATTCGATAATAGATGGTTTGTATTATGTAAAAAGTCGTCGAAGTCAATTTTGTAGAAGATATTTGATTTTTTTTTTTTTTTTAATTTACTTTTGTACATATCTAGGCCAAACTTGGCTAGACATTGATCACAATAACTCTCAAATAGGAGGCAGATACTAGTGCCTTAAAATATATGTAAGACATCCTCACATTGATGTGGATGGCACTGGGTTTTAGCATATTTTAAGTCATGCTTAATTTTTTAAATGATGCCCTGAATTATTATCCAATACACTTATTTTTAAATTTTGTTTGACAAAATTAAAAATTAAGTACTGAAATTTTTAATAGTTAAATTTTAAGAGTTGATAAGTAAAAAAAATAAATATTTTTTAATTTTTTTTTTAAAATCTTTAACATTCAGTAATAGGTTATGTTTCTGTCACTTAAAATTAAGTCCTGAACTAAGTTCTTATGGTTGGTGTTTAGTTTTAAGCACCAAATGAAATTACTATTTTGTCCTTTTTATTTTAACACACCACCTCTCCAAAAGCAAGCCAGCACTTGTAACCTCTTTTTGGCCCGACCCGCATATTTAACCCCACTAATGGAAACTCCAAAGGGGTTGAAATATTCAACCAACCAGCATACATGTATGTGCGATACATAATTAAACAAAGTAAATAATTAGTTAAAGTCATGATAAAAATATAAGATAATTTTTCTTTTTCTCTTGCGCATTTGCAAGACAGAGAAACATCAAAGAAATTAAGGGCGTTTAAACCTTTTCTCATATATGCATGTTTATACACCCACCACTCTTCTCCAATTTTCACTAGAGACAAGTGAGGACTGAGGATGAACAAAGTCCAATAGAAGGTTTATAAGAAAAATGCAATGGTAAGTACCAAAAAGCAAGGTTAATTTCTACTCCACTAAGCATTACTGTAATGGTTATTTATACAGTTTCCAAATATAAAAGAGTTATTTTTCCAATTAAATTTTGATATGGTTACTAAAGGTGCTTTGAAAGTAACCAATTTTCATAAAATAATCTCAAATTTTATAACCATTAGTTTGCTCTTGCTTTCAATGTAATAACTAGGGTGCAACTAAGGTTGCAAAACAGTTCGAACTTGACTCGTTAAAAGTTCTGGTCAAACGCGTTCATTAAGTAAACGAGCCGAACTCGAACTCATTTTTCAAGCTCTTTTAGCTTGAACATTGTTAAGTAGTGAAACTCACTAACAAACTCGTTTAAATTAAACGCATAAATTTATAGATCTAGCCCATACATACAAGTTAAGCCCTTATTACATATTTTTCATTGGCCTAGTTAATATTTTAATGTTTAAAAGCCCATCTTACAAATAGTTTATTAACTAAATATCACATTAGCCTAATTAATACTTATGCTATGTTTGGCCGTATTGAATCGGCGCCTTAAATTTGGGATTCGAAAAAATTTAATAAAAATTTGAATTAAACTTCTTCTTCCAAATTCAAGGTACCGATTTAATGCTCCCAAACATAACATAATATAGTAAAAAGAGTAATGTTATCACAAGGTTTATCTCATCATAATAGTTGTTATGAGTTCTTCATCTTTGTGTTGTGGTCATGAACAAATATTGAGGCGTACATCTAATCGTTTGAAAGAGTTTTGTATGAGGATTATACACTTAAAAATTCGTATCAAAATTCATTTATACTAGATTGCACAAATTAGTGAGACTTTTATTTTCTTTTTGTTATAATTTTTGGGGTTCTGTTTTTACCATTGATCTAGAAAATATTGTTTTGACCGATTGTAATTTGTCAGGTTAATCAATGAAATTTTATCTTTCTTGTCATGAAAAAAGAAAAAGAAAAAGAAAAGCGACACATGGATTTCTACTGAATAAAAGAGAAATATTTGTATATGTACTTGCACATTATACACATATACACACACAATACAGATACGGAGTATGTCATAAACATACATATGGAAGTGGTGCAAATATATAATGACAAAATGAAAGGTGGTCTTGTTAGTGAAAGGACAAGATTGGATGGTTCAAAAAATTTGATAGGTTAAGAAAATTAGGATGAATTCGGATAATATTAGTTATGGGAGAAAAGAAAAGAAAAGAAAGAATAGTATTAGTTATGAGAGAAAATAAAAGAAAAAAAAATGATAGTTATTATTGTTTAGATAAAATAAAGGAAAGAAAAGAAAATAAATGATAGTAGATAAATTAATTTTTTACCCTTTTATAATCTTGGGACTTGAATAAAATAATAAATTTATATATTGATTTGTGGAAGCTAATTTTGGTATTATCAAAATATCACTTAAATCACACTATGCTTTTTCTCCATATCTTTTCAAAATTGAAGACAAAACAAATAAGAGATAAGGAGGGATAGCTATCGCTCCCTATCCCTCCACTAAATTTACCCAAACACAAACTTACACTATCATTTTTATTTTATTTTTTTTATTTTTTTATTTTTTCTCCCTATCCCTCCAAATCAACCCTATCAAACACATCAGGGATTATAGGGAGGGTAGAAGTACTTCATAGGCGTTCGGGATAATATAAATATGTCATGGCTTTTAATTAATCAAGCAGTCAAAACAGAATTGCTGTCTTTTAAGATATATTATTTCTGTCTCATTTTAAAAGCTCACTTCAAAAATTATGACTCACAAAATCTTCAATAATGTGAATAGCAGCTTTCGAAATGAACTTATAATACGAGGGCCTTGAAAGTATGTAATGACATCCTCAATTTCGTTGTTTTCATAGGTGAGGCTTCATCGGTTCTTTGTCCTTTTCGACACAATCAAGGTTGTATTATCTAAAAGCGAAAGGGGGTGATTTTAGAGAGAGAATCGGTGGGTTCGTGGATATTGGGGGTTTGGGTGATGAGATAAGAGGTGAAGAAATAGAAGGAGAGAGAAAACCAGAGAGCCCATTTGAAGTATCTATAACAAAAGATGTGATCTTCAGGTTGTCTTCCATGTTTGCTCCGTACAAGTCTCATCCTCACAACTATTGCTTGCTCTGTACAACTATTGCTTGTTACAATCATTGGATTTGAAGTTAGAAATAGTGGATTCAAAGAGACCCACCAAAAACTGCCGACAGTGAAATCTCGGCGATGATGGAGAAGACAGTGAAATCCCGGCGATGATGGAGAAGAAAGTAGATGGGCGACGGAGGAGGACTCCACTCCAAGCAGTCCTTCGTCTTCGTGGTAGGTTGCAGTTGGGCTCAATCTTGTCGTCGGTATTTTGTTTGCAATATTTGCGCGTTGTGATCGGAAAATGGCGCGTGTCATGATGTGAACGCAATATATGATTAATTTATGCCTGATGGAGTGCCACAT
>JAOTQH010224626.1:0-14264 GCA_025631255.1 Cornus kousa
GACATGGACCCTAGCCTTTGATATCGCTCACATGACTTGCAGAAGTTGTAAGCATCCCTAAACAAAGATTGCCAATAGAATCCACTTTGAAACACTTTGTCAGCGGTCTTTTTGGCACTGAAATGTCCTCCACAAGCAAGAGTGTGGCAGAAATTTAGGACACTTGTGATTTCGGTTGCGGGAATGTATCGCCGGATGATTTGGTCCATGTAATATTTGAACAACTCTGAATCTTCCCAAAAAAAAATTTTGACTTGGGAAAAGAACCAGTCTTTCTATTGTTTTGACCAATTAGATGAAATTTTTCCTACCGCTAGATAGTTTACAATATCCACAAACCAAGGGAGACTTGAATGAGAAATCTGAAATAGTTGCTCAACCAAAAAGGAATCACGAACTACAGCAAATTCAGAGGATTTCTCAATGAGTAGATGAGAGAAATGGTCAACGACAACATTGTTTGTCCCTTGTTTGTCCTGGATTTCAATGTCAAACTCTTGGAGTAGGAGTATCCATCGAATTAGGCGTGGTTTGGTCTCTTTTTTGGCGAGCAAATGACTAAGAGCGGCATGATCCGAAAAGACAATGACCTTGGATCCGAGAAGATAGGAATGGAATTTATCCAAGGCATACACCATAGTTAGAAATTCTTTTTCAGTGGTGGTGTAATTTAACTAAGCATCAGAGAGTGTTTTACTAGCATAATAGATAGCATGCGGAAGCTTGTCCACACGTTGGCCCAAAACTGCACCTAATGCAAAATCGGATGCATCACACATGATCTCAAATGGAGGAAACCAGTTAGGTGGTTTTATGATTGGAACGGATGAGAGAAGAGTGTGAAGTTTCATGAAAGCTTCCAAACAGGCCTCATCAAAATTGAATGGAACATCCTTGGCAAGAAGATTACACATGGGCCGAGAGATTTTGCTAAAGTCTTTGATGAAGCGACGATAGAAACCAGCATGTCCAAGGAAGAACAGGATTTGACGGATAGAATTTGGAGGAGGAAGGTTAGAGATTAACTCAACTTTGGCTTTGTCAACCTCGATGCCCTCTTGGACCATAAAATGACTCTTTTCCCAACTTAGAATCAAATTTATCTCCTTGCATCTTTGAAGCACAAGGGATAGATTGTAGAGACATGAGTCAAAAGAAGATCCAAAAACAAAAAAAAAAAATCATCCATGAGTACTTCCAAGAACTTTTCAACCATATCAGAAAATATGGACATCATGTACCTTTGGAAGGTTGCCAGTGCATTGCATAGCCCAAAGGGCATGCGTCTATAGGCAAAGGTTCCAAAGGGTCACGTGAATGTTGTCTTTTCTTGATCTTGAGGGGTAATTGCCACTTAGTTATAGCTGAAATAACCATCAAGAAAACAATAATAGCATTGGCCAGCTAGCCATTCTAGGATTTGATCAATGAATGGGAGTGGAAAATGATCCTTCCTAGTGGTGGAGTTGAGTTTTCGGTAGTCAATGCACACACTCCACCCGGTGGTGATGCATTGTGGCACGAGTTCTCCCACTGAATTTTTAACAACGGTGAGGCCGAATTTCCTGGGAACAACTTAAGTGGGGCTTACCCACTTACTATCAGAGATGGGATAGATGATTCCCGCATTTGCCAGCTTGATTACTTCTTTCATGACTACTTCCTTCATATTGGGATTCAACCGGTGCTGCACCTCTCTAGAAGGCTTTGCATCATCCTCCATATGAATGCAATGCATACAAGTAGAGGGGTCGATTCTTTTCAAATCAGCCACTGCCCAGCCAATAGCTTCTTTATGCTCTTGTAGCACCGCTAAAAGGCTGGATTTTTGGTCCTTTAAAAGGTCTAATGCAATGATGACTGGAAGAGTTTGATTTGCACCAAGAATCACTTACTTGTGGTGGCCCGAAAGTGGCTTGAGCTCAAGCTGTGGTGGAGATTTCAATAATGGGACCGGAGGAGTAGTGGAAAGTTGAGGAATTCATTCTCTTGGTATTTTCCAAGGAGGAGAATCCATGATAGCACCAACATCAAGCAAGGAATTTACTTCTTGGATGGATTGGTCAATGTCAAAGGTTGAGAAGTCAAAGTGAGACATGCAAGTTTCAAGAGGATCCTTGCTTAGAATGAAGGGGAGAGATTCTTCAACCACCTCATCAACCACATCAATGAGAAAATAATCATCTTCTTTGGAAGGATGTTGAGTTGCATGGAAGATGTGGAGTTTGACTTGCATATTTCCAAAGGCGATGTCCATCACCCTAGTACGGCAATTGATTGAAGCGTTAGCCGTAGCTAAGAATGGCCTACCGAGGATCACGAGAATATGATTCTTTAGATCATGGACCGGTTTCGTGTCAAGAACAACAAAATCTATCGGGAATAAGAATTTGACCACTTTGATTATGATATCTTCAAGAATGCCCCGTGGATGCTTGACCGATTTGTTGGCAAGCTGCAAGACCACGGAAGTTGGCTTAAGATCTCCCAACCCAAGTTGTAAGTAAACTAAGTAAGGAATTAAGTTCACACTAGCTCCTAAGTCAAAGAGGGCCCTCTCTATCTAGTTGTCACCAATGATACTCGAGATTGTCGGGGCACTTGGATCCTTATACTTTGGAGGAGTATTGTGGTGAATAATTGCACTCAAATTTTTAGTTAATCTTACTTTCTTTGGCAAATGATTTTTGGAAGTGCGCTTTTGAGTGTACAAATCCTTGAGAAATTTTGCATAAGGAGGGATTTGCTTGATGGCATCCAAGAGAGGCAAGTTGATCTTTACTTGCTTGAAAACTTCCCACATGTCTTAAATTTTACAATTTTTGTTTCCAAAATGTGTCGTCTCTTGGAGACATTGAGGAAACGGAGCCGTAGGCTCATAAGAAGTCTCCACATTTGGGGTGACAAGCTTGGGATTTTCATGAGTGGAATTTGGATTAGATGAGCTAGGATTTAGATTTTTGGAAGGAGAAATTTTTTTATCCTTATTTCCATCAACCTTGTTGTCCACAACTCGACCATTCCTAAGAGTGGTGATTGCTTGGACATGTTTATGACTTGGCCCACTCGGAGGAGGGGCTTCATCAATCACATGTATCCCTCTAGGATTCTCAAATGGTTGAGTGGGAAGCTTACACTTATCCTTTTGAAGTAATTGGTTTATGGACTCAGCTATTTGTCCCACTTGATTCTCAAGTATAGCTATGGACTGAGTATGAGAATGAACCATTTGGAGAGTGGGCTGCAAAAATGTCAAAAGTTGCTTATTGGAATCCATCATTTGCTTGTTTAAGGATTCCATCATTTACTTATTTGCAGCCAGATTCTCATCAGTTGGAAACACAGGGGGTTGAGTAGAGACATTTGGATTGTAGGGTGGATAGTAACTTGAAGAGGACTGAAATTGCCAGTTTTAAAATTGAGAAGAGGGCTGATTTTGATGCCCTTGATTTGGAAATTGTGAATTTTGTGGGGCTTATTACCTCCATGAAAAATTCGGATGATCTCTCCAAACTGGATTGTAGATATTGGAATACGGATTGTTTCTGGGCCTGGAAAACATATCATTTGCTTGCTTTTGATTGGGATTAGGTGTGACACTCCTCGAATTCGAGACATGGGTTGATCAAGCCCAGGCCCAAACCCGAGGGAATATCAAACAATTAATATTTTAACGAACACAGAATACAAAGTGAAATAAGAAAAATATAATAAGCTGAGAGAAATTAAAATAAAAATCCTCCAATCATAATTATTAAAATTTGATAATCCAAAACCTCTATAAGTTTAACAACTTGGGAATCCATCCAGTGGACCCCTTATTAAAAACTCAAACTGAAATAAGTCTAATACTAAACATAGAAAAGATTCTTATGTAGTCAGAGGAATGAGTGTCTATATCTGCTCTGCATGTCCAAGCTTTAACTTTGGAACTGATGAACACCTGAAAAATAAAGAGTGGGTCAGGCCCACATGCAAGTCCTGCCATACTACGATCCAAACAGTAATCCGATAAGCAGATACATCCTAGATAGCTTGACAATATCTAGAGTAGTCCATATATGTATATATAGTACACACTATAGGATGCTCGCTAGTCCAGTACGTCTGTCTCAGCTGAGTAGAGATACTATGCAAATCGCACACAAAGGTGGGCATAAATACCTAGACCTACCAGGGAACAACACCTATGTCCAGTTATCTATCCTAGGCGATAACGCACCCTAACCATGGTCCTGAGACTCAAGCTTATACCATGGCATCATATAATAAATATATAAAGTCCGTACTCCTAATACAAAATATCATCCATCTATATAGTGGTATGATATATGTATAACAAATCCATCCTGAAACCATAGTAGGTCATTCAATTATTTTATTGACATGACATAAATAGGAGATGGACTTAACCTTTCTGGTTAATCCATACCTCTGTGGTTTTTGAATAAAAACCTCGTCGCCATCTTCCAAAGTTTTTCCGGCTATCGTGACTGCGTCAAGGACTCCTTTGCTCTGGTTCTAACCCACGAGCAATACCCCTTCCTCCTCTCCTTGGCTCAGCCTTTGTCCTCGGCCAAAACCCTAATTCTCCCTCCTCTGTTTCCTTTCAAAATTCACTGTTCGTGTCCCTCAGTTTTCTCTCAAAAGCTCATTGTTCGTGATAATAGTTTGTGTTTAATTTCCAAACCCTAAGACGACATAATGTTGAATTTATATTGGCTTAGGGAAAAACCTAATTTTAAACCTACACTAAGTCGGCTAACTCGTGAGAAAAACCCAAAAAATATAACATACATTAATTATGATTATGATTAACAATACATGTTTTAATTATTAATTAAAAATAATAATTAAAACTAATCCTCTATACATATATACCCATATATACATGTATATACTTCCATGGGTAAATACTGTACCCATTTACACTATCCAAAAGTTCGTGAATCCTATCCAAGCCCACCCTCGTTTTAAAAAATAATATAATAAAACAATACATTTAATTAATTAAAAACACAAATGCACAATTAACAATTTAAATCAAATAAAGAATAAAACAATTAAACACATAAGCGAATAGTCACATAAAAAAAAAAAAAAATGACATAAAAACAATTTATATTCCAATTTTATCCTTTTGAAAACTTGGGGTATTACAGTCTCCCTATTTCCCTCTAGGTCCCATTAACGCCACGGACGCTAGGTAACTTCTAGCCATCCGGGTTTTCACAAACCTCTTCTCAAAACTTTTCTTTCCAAAGCACTTTTCCCCAAAACAGTTTTTCTGTCCATTTTCAAAACCAATTTCCCTTGTCATGCCCAATATCAATGTAAAAATGCCACATGGGTTTCAATGCCATGAATTTACATACATTTAAGCTACAATACACTTGCATGCTTTGGACAACAAATAACTCAATAATTTCTCATGTGATCCACTCATCAATCCTGGCATTTTTACGCATGTAAGGCATGCAACATCACCATTCAAGCATATATCTTCACAACACCACAATTAACATATTTTCATACAACATAGATATCACACTTTAACAAAAATCAAAATCAAAGCATGCTATAACACAAAACAATAGAGTAATTCACCAAAAATCCAAGGAAACTGAATTTTAGAAGCCCCTACCTCAAAATTAGAGAAAAGCCCCGAAAATGCCCCCAAATCCGAAAATTCAAAGTGGTCCAATTGAGAACCGGCTTCGATCAAATCGTAGCCCTCATCGTGCTCGTTAACTTTGCCTTCAATGGAAAATTCAAAATCAAAATAGAAGGGGATGAATCATAAGCTTTTGCGTGTTAAATAAATATATTGTAGAGAGAGAAAGTGTGCTGGTTCGGTGGAGGAGGAGAAAGGAAATGACCAAGAGTTGGTCACGTGGTCCTTGTTTATGACCTTAGTTCATGTGGGGTCCACTTACCCAAAGAAAAATTCATTTTGTCTTTTTATATATATACACACATATACACATGCTATAAATAATGAAATTACACACATAGCTACACAAATATACTCCAAATAAAATATGTGAAGTGTTATGATGTCAAAAAATAATCCCGTGCACAAAAAAAATCCTTTTGCAGGTCCCACCCGGACCTCCCGGCCCGAAAATATATAAAATGCCGAAATGAACAACAATATATTTCTAAGAGTCCTGAACTCGAAGACATGCCCCAATCAACTCTCAGAACTCACATAGCACATCCTACGGTGTCCAACACACAAAATGAGGCTAGAAAAATAAAATAATTTGAAAAATTGAAAAATCCCCAAAAAAAACTCAAGGACCTGCGAATGTTAACCTGCCTCAGGAACAAGGGATGCTAACTCTCAAGTTGAAGGAACCCGTGATGCGGACTTTTACTCAACGGATGATGCTAACCTGCCTCATCCACTAGTGTCTTTTATAAGATGAGTTGTATTTCCTTCCTAGGCTTTAAGAGAAAATGAAGTCACCACGTGTCCTCCTCGTCAGCCTCCAGGTTCAGATCCAGTTGCAAGCTCTGACTCCTTCTCAACCTGTTCCAACTGATCCAAATCTATCTTCAAATTGGGTTCACAAAATGCGTTGTTTTTCTTCCCTGTGCCTTAAAGGATATAAAAGATCAAAAATGAGTTGCAGATCTTCCTTGCTTTGAACTTACAGGATGAGTTGCAAATCACTCGTAGCTCTTTACACAAAAAAGAGTAGATGCCCATGATAGTGCACTATAACGCACGTTCTAGACCAAGGACTAGGACCTTTACCGTTGGTAGATCCCCGTCTCCCTCCTTGCTTGAGCCTTTACCTAGGAGTTTGGTACCCCTGTGAATGGGCTTACACTTGGGCTACGAAAGGCGGTTCAGGTAAGGTTTTCGGTTCTCAAAATGAGTCGTTTTTCTTCCCTGCGCCTTAAAGGGAAATAGAAGATCAAAATGAGTTGCAGAGGCGAGTCCCTTGGCTCTTAGAACTAACTAGAACTAGGGGTTTCCTTGTGGAGGAGTTTGAGGATCTTTCCTTGGTTGCTGATGATGATCTTAAGTACACCTACTGATAAGGGTTAAGCGATCACATGGCATCCTAATCCTAGAGTAACCATTAGGGCAGATGGATCAATAGTGAAAGGCGAACCTGATTGAGAATATGAGGATTGGCGTGAGAGTAATGAACAATCAATTTAGAAGCTCGAGCTTAGAGAATAACTATCTACACAAGCAAGGTGGACAGGTCTGAGGTTCCTAGATGCATCAACAGGTTTGAATGGGGTTTTTCCTCTTCTTCTTCTTCTTCTATTTTTGGCGTTGTAGCATAGCCTGAGTTTCGTCCTTCAAGGCTTTCAGAGCATAGCTCACAAACTCATAGAGAAGATTCAACAGGGAGAGCCAAGCGGAGTTCATTTAGATACAACAGAGCGTTGATGCCTTCTTTAGAGAAGGCGGGTAGGAGAGAACGAGGATTGAGAGTCGCACCTTAATTCCCTTGTAGATGAGTCTTTCGCTTCTCATTCATAGGTGAAGCTGAAGCTCAAGCTGGATATCGATTAGATGAAGTTTTTTCAGATGGAAGAACCTAAGATTGAGGCAGAGATAGGTCAACCCCTTACAGAGGGGTAGTGAGTGGCTTTTGACCTTAGAAACCAGCTATATCAGCATTGTTTGATTGAGGGTTAAGTTATCATAGGATGAGCGTTGGATCTTGAATGACTGCCAGTGGGTACGTGGATTGAGCTAAAATCCCTAAGGATGCAATTACGGCAGATGGATCAAGAGTCACAGGCGTTTGGAAAATGGATCGAAGATTTGCTTGAGGCTCTACCACAGACATAGCTAGCAGGTTTTCTTTTGAGTGATGGTCATACGCCTTGACTTCGCAGTAAGGCTTCCACTTCGGAGGAGAACTTAGGTTTGGGATGAAGGGGTGTTTGTTAGGTGACTGGAGTGGGATCTCAAAAGAGCTCGATGGGAGAAAGCCATATTGAGAGAGTGTAAGGGTCCGGATTCACAATAATGAAGATTCTCAAAACGTCCCACGTCATTATATATGGCATGGCTAATGCTCCAAATTGGAATCGTCATCAAGTCATCCTTCTTTGCGTGCACCTCACTATTCCTTTCTCAAGGCAAGCTAGTTTACTGAGATTCTTGTTGAAGCTGGGTGATTGGTAATAGAAGGAAGTTTCCTCGAGTCTATTCATCTTAGGGAGGTGAGGCATAAGCATCTAAGAGACCTTGGCTCCATGGTTTGGTGAACCTCATAGGCGGGTAGGAGAGAACGAGTAGACTCCACCAGGCTACAAAGTAGGAGAAAGAAAGAAGGTTTCGCCAGAGAACGCAGGGGACTAATCGGAGACTCCACCACGGAGAATAGGAAGGATGGGCTTTTCCTTTCTCAAGGCAAGCTAGTTTACAGAGATTCTTGTTGAAGCTGGGTGATTGGTAATAGAAGGAAGTTTCCTCGATTCTATTCATCTTAGGGAGGTGAAGCATAAGCATCTAAGAGACCTTGGCTCCATGGTTTGGTGAACCTCACAGGCGGGTAGGAGAGAACGAGTAGACTCCACCAGGCTACAAAGTAGGAGAAAGAAAGAAGGTTTCGCCAGAGAACACAGGGGACTAACCGGAGACTTCACCACGGAGAATAGGAAGGATGGGCTTGGAAAGCCAGCTTAGGTGAGTTCTTTCCTCGTTAGGGGACTTTAAGCAATACAGAAAGAGTCTAATCTTCAAGGAGCGTAGCCTTGAGCTAAAGGGCAAGAAAATGGGCATATACACACTAATAGATGGAGGGTGATGTTCGAATAGGGTTAGCTGATGAGTTTGTGCTATTGATTCCCTAGCTATCTTGTGTGAATGAGATGAAGCTAACCCAGTATGAATTGCGGCTTCTTCGCCTTTACATTAATGGCTTGTGGTGATAGGAAGGTCAATTCAATCCATTTCGATTTTCTTCCTGATTTGACAATTTCACGAGCCTTTTATGAATGAATTCTAAGGTGTATCACGAAAGTCAGAATTGGATTCTATTTTTTCATTTTCTTCTAGATCTTTCGATGCGGCATATGGCACACGCTCAAGGAGAAATGAAATTCGTTTGTGAGAAAGTAGATACATTGGTAGTAGCGGTATCGACATTTTGATATATTAGCTCCATCAAGTCAGTTTGATTCGCCAAGCAAAGAAGAATGAATTGGAGCTAAAAGCTGTTTTGTCGCTGTTAAGTTCGTGCTCTGGTCGAATTTTTGTGCATTGCCCCTAATGCTGCGTGGATCTATTGAGTGGCTAAATTCAAGAATAAGGAAAGAAAAATGATCCAATCGTTCTGCTGGAGACTAGGTCTCCTCCTACTGTGGCATTCCGACTGCTTCCATTAGCTACATAGTGCCTTTCTTTATTAATGAACGCACGCTCCAGGCTCCCCTACATCGAACTTTTCTCTTCTTTCATCCTTGCTTTCCATCCCCTTAATTCGCGAGAACCACTACAAGGTTGAAACCATACTTTTTTGCTTCTTCATCCCCTTTCCCTTACTAAAGTCAAGAGGTTGACCAGATTGGTTTCAGATTCCCTACTTTGGTGACCCTGACAGATGCCTCTTTGCGTCAACTTGGGCCCTTGACTACTTATTATTGGTAAGCTTGCTTGCAACCAATTCCGTATCTCACTTTCCTTTTATTAGCATCCCGTCTCTTGACAAATCATTATTGATGATCCGAGAAGACCAATGAAATGCAATCAGGACTACTTAATTGACTTTCCTCTGCGTGGAAACGAACTGTGACAAGCTGGTTGCTTACATCCACTTGATAAGAGCAAACAGGAAGAAAGCGAAGGCCAATGTTGCATTGCACCGTGAGAGAATCAGTTTCTTCATTTGCTTGCCTCCTTACAGATAGACAGAACCGACGTTCAGTTGGTTGTTGAGGAATAACAGATTTACATAGTGGATTTACCTTCTGAGCGGGGAGAAAACCCCCATTTCCAGCACACCGTGGGGTTAGATGAAATAAATGAGAATCAATATAATAGGATATTTGGTTCGAACGCAATTTCTCTCGAGACTTTCTTTGTTGAATAGCGCCATTTATATACCAACAAACGGTGAGGGATGTGGTGTCGAGATAGTCCCCCTTGCTCATCCTTGTTCTAAATCTTCCTAGACGTATTGATTTATATAATTTGTAAATGAAGTTGGTAAATTAAGAATGTCTTATTAGTAGGGGACCCTTGCTATTAATGCAAGGTTGGGTTTCGCTTTTTCTTATTCTTGAATTTGAGGGGGAAGCCAACTTCTTGATTAGAGAACTTGGGTTTCAACTTCTATTTCCTCCTTGGCGTATTTAGTTAGATAAAAAGAATGAGAATCCATGGCTGAAGTGAGCCTATTTCCACTCTTCATTACCGTTCTTGTAGTTTCTTTTCTTGATGTAGTTGCAGCCCCTTTTCATCGAGTTTGGGTTGGTGTTCGTGCGCGAAGGTATAAGCAAGCTTGAGTTATTACGTCCCTAAAAGGTATATGAATGATCAAAAATGGTATTCCCAAGCCGTTGCTCTCGGTCGGCCCCAATCTTTGAGAAATTGACTGAAGAGTTTGTGTGGTTCAAAACAGAAGGAACCCATGTCTTCTGGAATTGTGAGGTAATGAAAGGCGTCATGTTTTCCCCATTCGTGCAAACCATTGCTAAGGTGCCCTTGTTATTTAGTTCATGTGCGGCCAGGAAGACAAAAGTTGCCCCAGAAGCCTATAATGTGACTCAAAAAAGCCCTCAGTTTCTCTCCGTGTAAGACATTTACTGCGGTTATGCGCCCCTTCCGTGGCAGACTTATTGCGTGGGCCTTACCTCCTCACCTCCCCTCGTTACCCCAAAACGAAACTTATACTCGGGGCAAGGGGGACGACAACTAGTGTAATGGCGCAAACCAAAAGAAAGGCTAACCCGATTGGCGATCGATGGAACTTGGCCTAAAGGATGTAGCTCAATCCGAATTTCACTGGGTGTGGGATTTCGAATTTCCTTTCAATGCGGGGGCGTGAGCGAGATTTTGGAGAGCTTTCTCGAAGGCGATTCTCTTTTTCGGGCACAGGAAGAAGCAATATAGAGCCTCCTAGCATAAGTCCTACTAGAATGTGTCAGCCAATAGTGCTGCCTTACAGATTTTGGCTGTATGGTAAACGAACTTCTACAAAAGTAAGTAGTCGCCAATCAGCTATGTGAATCAAAGAGGAATCTCCCCTTAGGATGTGATCGTCATTGGTCCTTCGCAGCACTGGTTGTAACACTTCAAAATAGAATAGAAAATGGGTTCCTTATGATCTTTCCTTTCAAGGGCGTCAGCCAGAACTGTTATGACTAGGGTTTACGATGTCCTCCTTTATTTTGATAGTGAGGCCAAAGCCTTGGTTTGGTGCATTGCCCCCAATTCTGCATGGATATAGTGTGATTGGAGAAATTCAATAATGAAAAGGCTACCTAACTCAACGAAGTCTATGCGAAGCTCTCTTCCGGAAGCACAATCATGCCTTCGACCATTGGGAAAGGGCATGATGAATGGATTCAAATTTTGTTTTTCCTGAGCGTGACTTCGATTGGTTTGGGAAGCCTTTATAGGTTGACGTAGAAAATTCCGATTTTTAGACTTTGGTTGAAACTCTCCTTACCCCAGCTCTATACAAATAGAGTGGAACAGGATTTGGTCCAGCACCAATACATCTACCTACATCTCAAGTAGTTTACAAAGCCCTTTCAATAGTTGCTCCCATGAACACTGAACCGTGGTCGATAGTGAGACTTTTGGGGACTGAAACGCTTGCTGTTTTGCCTTAAAAGGGCCTTTGACAGCATATGACAGGCTCCAAGAGTACTCCCCTTTACTAGTAGCTTAGCTGGTTTTATAGAGCTTCCGCGGGGTGACAGAGTGAGTAAGGACGAGATCAGCAATAATGGGGATGGCTCCTACTAACTACTGACTTTAGTAATCAACTGTTTTGCTCACTGGGGATATCTTGTGCAAGGCACAGCTCGATGACCTGGAGTTGGTCAACCTAACCTATCTGAGAGGATGCGATGACGTTCTGAACGAGCAGAACTTTGAGCTATGATTTGTCTTTCTACTCCATTGTAGTGGGTACCAGGCGTGGGTGGGATAGGATTAACTTGCTATACCAGTTGGGGGAGTGAAGGAAGGCCTTAGATCAATCTGAAAGATGGAGCGGATGAATATTCTTAACAAGAGCCTTATGTCATCCGGATCGTCATTCTTGCTCTAACCCCCATGTTATCCATATCGTGATGGCCTTCTTGTACCTGACTCTCGTCTCCTAATGAGAGGTCGACCTTGATCACACATAAAGCCTTTTACCAAGTCATTGGTACTAACAACAATTGCCCCTTTTGATGTATGTATCTATGAGATGAGTATGGAAATGAGTTATTGCGACTCTGTAATGGGTCAAATAAGTCAGGCTAATAAGAGTATGGTCTTTCTCTCTGGACCGTCAAAAAAAGACCCAAGGAACTGACATCTGCGTCCAGTTCAGTATATTGCGAGTCTCCAATCTGACTTCGATATGTGGAAGGTTTCCTCTCGATTGTTGATACGTCCTTGGGTGCATCATTTACACTAATGTTGTGCGGAGATACTCACATACCCAAGTTCCTATGGCCTGTTCCTACTCTTACTGCGAGTCCTTTTCTCCAAGGCCTTCATTTCTTCAAGCATGGCTTCCTGTCACTTGGTGGTCTGATTTAGAGCTTCTGCAAGAGACGAAGAAATAGAGACAAAGGACAAAGAGGCAAAAAGGGCTTTATAAGATGGAGATAGCGTCTTATAGGACAGATGATTAGCAATAGGATGCTTAGTGCATTCTATTTTCAACTGTGAATTTCTTTGAGAAAGGTGAAAATCATCAACGACAGGTGGAGGCTCAATAGCACAAAAAGATTAGTGGAGGGATTCACTGGATCATCCGATGGGTCAAATTGGCCCGGATCAGCTGTGCCTTTCAGTCGTAGTCAATTATAGACTATTAATTCTTGTTCCTTCTGCAGAGAAAGAAGGGGATGGAAAAGAGGTCGTTTGTAGGATGACGGCTCAAGCTCAAGACTCACATAGAACGGTCAAATAAAAATCAGAAAAGTGTCCAAATCTGCAATAGTAGAACTCTGAACTAACCACCGAAGCAAATCCTACAATACAATAATCAAAATACTCCCCCAAACGTTGAGGCTCATTGAGACCTTCCCTTAATCCAGAAGTTGCCTTGCCCGGAGCAGGGAATATAATGTGTCGACGTAAGAACAAAGATTTGAAGGATTAGATTAGGGGGCTCAACAATCAACATAAGACCATTCATTCTTGATTCATGAGGTCGGGGCGTTGATTCTCTTATCCTCTTTGCCAGAAAGCTGGAAAAAAAGAAGGGGATGGAAAATAGGCTGTCTGTAGGATGACGGCTCAAGCTCAAGACTCACATAGAACAGTCAAATAAAAATCAGAAAAGTGTCCAAATTTGCAATAGTAGAACTCTAAACTAACCACCGAAGCAAATCCTGCAATACAATAATCAAAATACTCCCCCAAACGTTGAGGCTCGTTGAGACCTTCCCTTAATCCAGAAGTTGCCTTGCCCGGAGCAGGGAAATATAATGTGTTGACGCAAGGACAAAGATTTGAAGGATTAGATTAGGAGGCTCAATAATCAACATAAGACCATTCATTCTTGATTCATGAGGTCGGGGCGTTGATTCTCTTATCCTCTTTGCCAAAAAGCTGGAAAAAAAGTGTTTATGTCGTTGTATTCATTTTGGCTGTTAGACCCGCCCAAGCCCTTTCTTAGTATTCAGAGAGCACCATGCCAGTCTGTCTCTTTCGTTTAAAGACAAGATAGCACCGATAGTTAGGGGAAATCTTGCCATTTTTCTATGCCGGTATTTATTTATATAGTTCTAGTTAACAATTGATTTTGAAATCATCTCTTTACCAGCGTAGCCATATCCGTCAGGAGAGAGCCTGGTGGCCGAAAAAGGATAGAGAAAGGTGTTGATTTTAAGATATAATCAAATCAAAAGTAAGTGATAAAGAAAAAGAAAGAGAGAAAAAGAAAAAGAGAAGAAAGCGGATGAGAGAAAAAAAGAGAGAGAGATGGGGAAAGAGAGAAAGAATGAAAGAATGCTTTCATCCTTCCACCACATTTCATTTATAATAACAAGTTTCAGAAATTACACATAAGCCCCAACATTATATAAGTAATAACAAATAAGCCCCTGACAAC
>JAOTQH010224845.1:0-14262 GCA_025631255.1 Cornus kousa
CCTAATCCCTTGGGACGATCCCTACTCACCCTAACTATATTTATATAGTGAAAGGTAGTAGTGGCAATTATAAATTTTAAAACTTTTGGACCAAGCCACACTTTCTCAAATTTGTCATGGTTAGTGCGACCCTCTTCTTGTAGGAGAGAGAACCAACACTCTCCTTGGTTCATCCCCTTATTCCCAGCCAAACCCTCATCTCTCTCTCTCTGTTTCTCCCTCAAACCTCTCTGTTCTTTCTCTCTGCCTCCATTGCTACGTGAATAGGGTTCTAAACCCTTGACAGATGTATAAAGTTATATATATAGGCAACACTAATTAACCTAACTTTAATTATACTTAGAGAAGGAAAAAGAAATAAGTCAGAAATTTTAATAAATATATCTAAAACCCTAAAACGTTATATTACACATATAAAAATAATGATACTAATTTAATTATTAACTATTATTAATAATTAAGCTAACCCAATATGCATATATATCCATCAATGGGTAAAAACTATACCCATTTACACTATCCAAAAAGTCCGTTGATCCTCTCCAAGCCCAACTCCGTTTAAAAATAAAAATAATACATTTAATTTAACATTCAATTGCCACATAAGCATATAATTCAATTAAAACAAACAATTCAATTAAACAATTAAACATTTAGACAATTAACCAAATAATCAAAAATTGTAATTTAAAAATACACTTAAATAATTAATTCATTTAAATATATAACATGAAACCACATAACCACATAGCCATATAAACAGCTAAAATGCACAAGAAATAAAAACACATAACCACATAGCCATGTAAACAACTAAAATGTACAAGAAATAAAAATTTAAATTCCAATACCAATTTGGCTAGTGGTGGGTTTTGTCACAGAGATGTGGTGGATTTTGTAGTGGATATGTGGTGGTTCATTAGCCAGATTTGCAGCAACTACGGCGAGGGTAGCTAGTAACGACCCGTAATTGCACGACATTCACACCCGACCATCTCTCCGCTAATCACCTAAATCACGACCCCTAATCACCGAAATGTGTTGTAGATTATACTGATTGAGAAAAAGATTAGAGCTTTCCTTTTTTCCTACACTGGAGTTCTTTCTTTCCTCTGCTCCATATGTTAGTGTTATGAGTGTTCCCTTTGGTAATGTTTCGGCAGGCAATCCAATCAAGAAAAACAAACTGATATCCCAAATCCTCGTACTCCTAAAAAATAAAGTACAACAACCAGTCCATTGCAGGTGGTTGTGGGGTGAGTGGTGGTTATGAGGCGAGAACAATGGTGGTTATGGGGATGGTGGTTGCGTTGCTAAGTGGTTATGGGGTGAGAACAGTGGTTGCAGTGAGGATTGCATGTGGCTGTGGGGTGAATGGTGGTCATGCAATGGGAAAAATGGTGGTTATGGGGATGGTGGTTGCATTGCCAATTTTGCTGGTGGTTGCCAACATCGATTTACAATGATATAAAGTGTCTGAAGATGAAGATGGAGACATAGATAGATGTATATATAGATATAATAATATGAGGGTAGATGAGTAAATTCATCATTTTTATGTACACTACTTTATAGATATATTATATATATTATTTATATATATTATCATAGAAAATGGAGGATATTTCAGTAAATTTGACACGTTTGTTTGTGTATTTAACGGTCTATCACACATAAGTAAGTCTGCAACTCAGACGAGTTGGGTGGGCTTGAGGTATAATTTGGGCCCAACCCACCATATGAAATGCTAAACCATCAATCTTAACTACTCGATCCAAGTCCAACCCATCCTTCTACTTTTAAATTCGGACTTGCAACTCGTGCTTAGATTTTGGGTAAAAATTTCGAGTTAATTCAAGTTGCTCATATGGTTAATCCTTACACCGAAAATTTAATATGATCTTGAATTAGTTATAGATTAATTACTCTTAAATAAGAAAAAGTTTAAAGACTTTTTTGTATTTTTTTAATAAATTAAAAACAAATTTATAGAAAATTAATTCTCCTAGATGTTAACATACAATAAGTTAAGATTTAACAAAAGAAGTTGAAAAAAAAAAAAGTAATCATAATTTAAATATTATATATTAGAATTCGGGTTCGGGTTGGCTTAGTTTGCTAGTACTTTAACCTAAGCACAACCTTAATATCCTAATTAAATTTGGGTTGAGATTTTTTAACCCAAGTCTAAATCTAATTGTAAAAATGATTACTCAAATCTGTAAAAAATCGGGCTGGGCTCAGGTTACCTAACCCAACTTGTACCCCTACACATAAGGGAGATCCGTATAGGATATTTTCATTTTTAGGAGAGGTTCGACTAAATTATCAAACCAAGAAGAGGTCCCTCAAGTTGTGGCAAACCATAGGGGAGGTTGGTGTAATTTACCAAATCTCTTTCTATCCTTCGCAGTTGCAAGAAACACGCGCGGTTTATCGTTGTTTGCACGCTCTAAGAAAGAGAATGGTACATCGACGGTTGAACAACCTTTGTCTCGTGTGCCACACTTATACAGTATTTCCGTGTATATATATTTAGAGAGAGAGAGAGAGTGTGTGAGACGGATATTACACTGAAGAAGTTTCTTTGCAAAAAGGTGTAAAACAGTGCTGAGAACGAAATCTCTCACTTTCGGAATCCATCCGCCAATTGGAAAAGAACTTTTGAGTGGAGTTTAGAGAGAGAGAATGTAGACTTGTCGATATAGAGAGAGAAAGTGAAGAGAGAGAAACACGTGAATGAATATCGTCCGTATATGCAACGAAGGATACAGGGAAGAACACGATGCTCTTCAGCTTCCCACCATTTAACGTCGTCGTTCTCCATTCTCACTACTATCTCTTCCAATTCTACTGATTCGTCTTCTTCTTGTTCTCTCGCCTTCTCAATCGATTCCCTCCAATCCTCTGCAATTTTCTCTCTATCTGTTTCTGATGTCAAGCGAAGCGTCGTCCTCTGGACTGAGCTTGGAAGGTCTGGACGATGTGGAAGAGTTCGTTTCGGTGAGTTTTGCTTTGTTTCTTTTTCTTTCCCTTGTTTGGTTGCTGAGAAAATGTAGATAAACAAAAGAATCAAGGTTTGGAGAATAATTTTTTTCTTTACAGGACTAACTGTTCAGTTCAGTTTAGCAAACAATTAGTTGTGTTGAGGAATTTTTTAATGCGTTTGTGAATTTGAATGTGATTGTTGACAAATTGAAATGCAGGCCAATGAAGGAGAGTTATCGATTTCATGGGAACGTTTTACTCAGGTTTTTGATCTCATGCAGGCAGGGAATAAGGCATTCAGGGACAATCGTTTCGAAGAGGTGAAATTCTTGAATTTTTTGATGTCTATTCAATTTTGATTGCTTTTCTTATGCTTTCTTGTTGGTTTATTTTTAATTGCATTGCATCTTTCCCTTATTAAGGTATGTTCTTGGTCTTCTTGGTCTATTGACTATAAAGAAAGATTTTCTTTTTTTGTAATTCAAACTAGTCTTTTCCATTTATGTGCAAAGTGAATACTAAAAGAGCTTCGGGCTTAATCTAAACGCCGCTGATCATAGTTTTGTCCCATCTTGGTAAGGTTCCATAGTTTGTAATAACTCCATTACAAACAAAAAGTCAAAAATTATTGTTAAAGTGTCAATGTTAATTTAATGCATTCAATCAATTTTGTGGTATGAATCTAGCTAATGCATCTAAGGATCTGTGATTGATTGATGGAATGGGTCGTATAATTTTCGTTGGACCACTTGGATCATTTTGTTCACCCATGTCTTGCAATCAACTCTCACAGTGGTCTATTCGTGTCTCAAGCATACTATTACTGTCAAACAACATATGTAGTCTGCATAATTACCTGGTTTATTTGTGTGAAAAATGAGGCTTCGCAGGGAACTATTATTGGTTTTCTGGGGATGTCTATATTAAATATTCTTCTAAGCTATTCCAGATCCTTGTGTGAAAGATCAATGACAGAAACATCACCACACAAATTTCTTGACTACTACATTTCTGGCAAGGGAGAACTTTTTTTCAATTGGGATGCTTGCTTACTTGACTTTTAATTTTGGCAGCTAAAGCCATTTCATGTAAGAGTCCTAGGGTACTAAGTTCTTGGTACAGCAAGGATATGTTAATTTATGTTCAGAGAAAGGGTATACTTTCAACTTTAATTCTTGTAACAGCAAGGTTGTATAGTTCTCTTTTCAGATTATCTAGTCTGTTTTTAGAGTTATTGTTTATGCTGTGAGTTGTTTCCTTTTCATTGTTCTCCGTTTCATATGCAGAAATTGTTAGAAACAAATTACCATGGCTAATAGTAGCATGAGTGTTCTTCAGCGTGGTGATTAGTCAGTGATTTTTGTGAGGATCTTAGAGGGGTAGGAAGTTGGGCAAAAAAAAAAAAAACTTTTGTCATGTTTACCTTTCAAGGAGGTAATTTTCATGACATGCATGTTTGTAATCTTAATGAAGTTCTTGATGCTTTTCTTTTTATGGAATAGTTTGTCCATGGATATGGTCATCAAGCTTTTGACAAACCATGCATATCTGCTGTCACGGTGTAATTCTTTCCCCTCGGCTTTTTGGCACCAAATTTATTTATAGCTCATTTTTCTATGGTGGGAAATTAGCACTTTGCTTTATTTGGGGCCAAGAACAAATTAGGATTTTTACTTATCAAAAAAAAAGTACAATTTAATATTCGGGACTTATCAATGATAATTTGGAAATATTTTTTGAAAAGTATAACTTACAGCAGCTGTCAATGCAGTTCTGGGTCATTTTCAGATAAACCAAGCTATAGTATGGTATTATCTTAATTATTTCAAGTCTTTATATTAAACAAATTAGGATTTACTTATTTGTTCTTTACATTTTCAGCAAATGCCAATGGACTTCCGCTCCCATCTTTACTAACATTTACCACATTCTAAGAAATTTTCTCATTGGAGAAGAGGCATGTGTTTTTAGATATCTATTTCCAAGGGTAGGATCATATTGATTGGGTCACAATTCCAAGTCCCTCTTGGCAAGCCAAGATTATTTGGCTCATAACATTGGTCTGGGTAGAGTACATGGGCATCTATCGAACACAAATGTGGGTAAGCCAAACTATTCCTATTTTAGACTGTGAGTGGAGCTTCTTAAAGTTAAGGCGACTGAAGGGGAGTAAGAATGACCCTTCCCATCGGTATTGCATTGCCTTGAAACAAGTACTTTAATCTGATACGGAGACTTTTAGATGAAGTGAAGAATGAATAACTCAACAAATTCATGAAGCAAGGGATTTAATTAATGTTGGAAGCAAGTTACAAGAGCTAATATTACAGGTTAGAGAGTTAAGGTGCTAAGCAACTAGATTACAGCTAGCTAAAATTACTGGAGTAAAGCTAAGGAGCTAAAGCAGCTAAGGAACTAAAGATATAGATAGAGATGATAGATTAAAGTTGCAAAGTGACAAACTTTAAGCTCAGATTAGCTAAGGAAGATAGATAACAAGGCATGTTGGATGATGATGCTGGACCCCTGCTTGTGGGACTTGGGTGAGTATTTATAGAGGCCTTGGTCTGGTGTTGTCTCTCTCAGCCCATTTCTCTTAGGTGGTGGTTGTGTTCAGAGGTTAGAAGTGACCATTTATGACCAATCTTGTGATCTTTAGCTTTTGACAAGCTTGCATGCCTACCAATGTGTTAGTCAAAGTTCTTTTTTGTCATGATCATTTTTAGTTATAAACTTCAGATTCTTTCAAGGTTATTTGAATTTTGATGGTTTAGCCATTTTGAGCTTTTCCCACCTACTATGTCTGGTTACAGCTTGGCTCTGCCCCTTTTGATTTATTTTATTGATCCCTATCGAACCTATTGGTTCATCTAACCACTGCCTCCTCTGAGCTTTTTATGCTGGTGATTGGTGAGATCTCTCTCTTTTAAAGCTTTAGACCTTTTGTCCTTTTGAGTTTGATATGAAATGGCTCTTTGACTATTCTTAATTTGATATTTAGATTCAAAGGATCTTGACTAGTATGGTTCAGATCTTTTCCTATGATTATCAGTTGGTCTAATGATCTTGATCCTTTGTCCTTGACTGCCCTGTTTTGGTTTCTTTCTTGATCTTTACTGGTCTTTGATCATTCTAGTAGAAAGCCTTGTGTCTCGATCATGGATAGGCTTTCATTTATGATTCTCTTCACAGACCACTCTCATGATCGAGGCCTTCATTTTTTAGAATCCAACAAACACAAGTCTTTTAGAGGCCCTTGATATTCAGATCTCAACCATTTAGGTTGGTAATCCTCGAACATTGGTTGGTCTTTGCCCTTTGGGGTTTTATCAGCCTGTCTCAAGATTCCATCTCTTCTTGACTATGGGTTGATTAGGCTGCTTCTGGTTTAGAAATATATGGTCAAGTATCTTGACCATAAGTTGGTCTGATAACCCCATGAATTCTTGGGGTCTTGCCTTCGGACTTGGTTCCATGGTCAAGGGAATACCTAGTGTCAAACTACTTGTCGTCAGTCTTGACAAATTTTGCATATTAACACATGTAGTGTTGGGGTTTAATGTATCATAAACTAGAGTAAGATGACCAACCAAAAAAATAATTGTGTCAGAATTTTTTAGCTATAGCTTCTCTACTATAATGAGGAAAAGTCTATCATTAATGTGGGTGCAGCTATTGCTTTATTGCATAGTGTTTTGCCCATGAGGTAAGGTGGTAGGGTACAAGTTTGGAACAATGTGATATTTGGAAGGTTATATGCCCCAAATAGATCAAAAGTTCCTGTAATCATGTTTTCTTCTGCAACTGTTTTCCACTTGAGCATTTTTCTTCCATCTGAAATCAAGAAATGAGAAGGCTGATTTTAGTATCTTTACCATTTGACCATAAAACACAAATATTCATGGCAAATAACTAGTGCAAAGTTTTAACTGAGGAATTTTCAGACTTTGACAATCATGGTTCGTACTTTGTAGTTTCATGTCGTTTCTTGCTACTTCATTGCTGATCAGTTTGTTTTCTTTTTCAGGCAATCAATTGTTACTCGAGAGCTCATAACATTAAACCGGGTGATCCTGTTATTTTGAGCAACCGATGCACTGCTTATATCAGGTAAAAGTATTGTATGATACTTATCCATTTATTTTCTTGATCAATTCAACTCACCAACTCCATTTGTTGTTACTATATGCATTCTTGCCACCATCAACCATCATTCAGATGAAACTGAATTCAGCAATTCACCACTATTGTAAATTGTTTTGCACTGACAACAAATATTTCTATTTTTTAATTTTTAAACCAGGATTTGTCAATATCTAAAACACAGACCAGCATCAGCTTCTGAATATAGAGCATTGAATGGCCTGGATCCTACAACACATGCTGCGGTATGTCTTATTGCCTCATTGTTTCTACTGCCAAAAGAATCCCATTCTTCATTTCATAAATGTTGTTTGCATTTTATATTGCTTTTAACCATTATTTCAGCTTGCACTAAAGGATGCGGAAAAAGTGGTGAACTTCCGAAGTAATTCTGTAAAGTCTTACATTCTGAAGGCCAATTCACTCACTATGGTAAGTGTGTGATGTTGCATATTTTAATTTCAAATTTGTACTTGCTAATTCACTCACAAACATGATCATTATAGGTATAAATTTGAACATGATGTGGAGGCTAAAGTCCCCTTCTGATTTTTGTTTCAAAGCCTACATGCCAGGGCGTTATATGCACACTATACCAATGAGGCTGGATTCTGTTATAAAATCGAAATTGTGATGCTTTAGGAAAAATTGTTGAGATGTAAAGGTGGCGGTAGAATTATTAGTAATTATATTTAGAAATTTTAGCATGTTTTATCCTTGATTTCATGCCTGTTTACTAAATTAACCATAACCAAAGTCTAGTTAATTCCACCTTTGTATATCAGAAGCTTGGATTGCCATTAGATATGCTAATTTGAAACAACAATTTTGGCCTGTACTGCTTATGAGTACATATTTACTGATGAAGGTCCTTGAGTTTCTCTTTCTTTGAATATTTTACTTTATCGATTTTTATTGTTTACCTGGTCATATTTAGGTGTCATGTAAAGCATCCTGAGATGTCATCGTGTTTTTGGGAAGCAGACCACATTCTTAACTAAATGTTTGTCTGTTGTGGTTTGCCAATTTTGACGGTCTTGCACATTGATTGTTTGGCATACTTAGATCCATTTACTTCTTATGCGGCTAAACACATTTTTCTAATTTAACTTGAGGGAAACTGGAAGTTCATAGGAACTTCTTGCATTGTATTTTTCATGGGAGTGGTGAAAGTGCTGTAAATATCGCTAACATGACAGATACATTAAGTTGAATCTTGAGATGACAGTGTTGGAGTATCTTTGGAGTTCTTCTGTGGATTATTCTTATGTTATGTGTTATTATTATCACCATCATTTTTACTTTTTGTTTGCCAAGGGAATGACCTTAACTACATTTGATAATTCATAACTTGTAAACTCTGTCTATTGACCTAACAGGTGCTTTGTTGCAAAATCACGTAACAAGTAACCTTTCGAAAAAAAGAAAAAAAATCACGTAACAAGTGAGGGAGAATATATTTTGTGGAACAAGGTTTCAGTAACAAGATTTATTGTCATGCATTCATTTTAGGGAGTCTTATCTCCCATGGAAGAAATGCATTTTACTTTTCTCTCTTTTTAGTTTATATATATTGATTACGTGTAAAAAACTTTTCCTGTTTCTTTAGCAGTGCTTTCTTTTATGACTTGAAATTTGCAGAGAATATTTCTCAATCTTTGTGTTATTCATTGCCTCATTCTCGAGAATATTGACCACATGTTAAGAAGAGTATAACTAAAACTGGATACATTTTTAGAAAGTTAGTGGCAGCACCTATATAAGGACAACATGAGGGAACTCATCCTAGATGTTCTGGTCAGTTTCAGAAATAACTGTACTATAAGTGTTGTTTTGGTTCAAGTAAAGGTTTTTGAGGAAAGAAAGACCAGATTGAATGTGGGTAGGTTTAGTCCATAGGAGAAGATGTTACTAACTAATAGTACTTAGAGAGCAGAGTAGGAAAAATGAATTCCTATAACCAATTCCATGTAGTTGGTATAAATCTCTATGGAATTAGGGGTGTATTATTATTTGTTATAATATAATACTCATAATTATTGATTTATGAGACTTCATTCTCCTTCTATGTGGCATAAGTTTTAGCATAATAAGTTCATGTTGTTACTGCTCTTATAGCATGTAGAATTTTACACCTATGAAGTGTTAACTAACCCATCTTACTAAAGATTTATTGGTATTAGGAAGTGAAATTTCACATTTACAAAAATTTATTGCTGCTATTACTTTTTCTATGTTAATATTGAGAGAATTCCTGCTGGAACAGACTTTTTAAATATTTTTTGTTGATTTTATACCTTTTTTAGATATTTTGTTGGTGGATATTACCTTTTCTTATATCAAATTCACCTTGCTTTTAACTGGCAGCTAGAAAGATATGAGCTGGCCCGGGATACTATTCTTTCTGGCCTTCAGGTTGATCCTCTTAGGTAATATAATATTGTGTACTTTGATTTTTGAATCTTTCTCTAGTTCAAAAATGAAGTTATGGATGATATTACTTGTGTAAGACCCATTTGTCATTAACTTTCTGACATATGAATTGCTTTTGTGTTTTTTTTTTTCTTTTGTTATGTAGCAATCTTCTTCAGGCTTCTCTTCAGAATTTGGAGAGAATAATGGCCAGTATAAACGGGGGAAGCCGCCATGGGAAAGCAGAACGTACTGATGACTTCGATTGTACTCTTTGCTTGAAGTTACTCTATGACCCAATTACAACTCCTTGTGGACATTCATTTTGCCGATCATGCCTGTTTCAAGCAATGGACCGAGGTGATCTTTTTACAGTTTTTCTTTTTACCTATTCTTTTATAGAACCATAATGTTGATTTGCTTGTACTGACCCTTGGATGAACAATGCTAGGTAATAGATGTCCACTGTGCCGGACAGTTCTGTTCATAAGTCCTAGAACATGTTCAATCAGGTGAGCTGCTTACATGGTAGTAATTAATTGAAATGTTTGTGTTGGCTAGGTAGCAAAGGATAGGCTTCCTCTCCTGCATATACTTTTTGCATTAAGCACTTGTATGTGATCCAAAAGCGGCCATCCATCCTCACAATCGCAACCAATTAGCTTGTGGGCTTTGCTATTAAAAATTTAGTTTGTAGGGAACCATTTTCCAATTTTTTTTTTTTTTTTTTTGTTGAATGAAATGGAGGAGCAGAAAGTTGATTATAGAAAAGGAAGTTAAGGAACACAATATTTCTTTTTCCCCCTTTGAGTCCATTAAGTTGATTGTTTTTTCCCATGAATATATGCCAAGCATTCAGCATAGGTTAATGGACCAATGAAAGTAAATATTATTGAAGTTACTGAATTCCTAATATTTTTATTAATCATTTTTATAATTCATTGTGTGCATCAAATCCTGTTTTATGTTCTTTAACTTGTATAATGTTTACTATACTTTTATCAGTGTAACGCTGAACAACATAATACAGAAGAATTTTCCAGAAGAGTATGCTGAAAGGAAGTTGGAGCATGCCAGTTTGATGAACCTTGGTGTTGATTTGATGCCCCTCTTTGTCATGGATGTTGTCCTCCCATGTCAGAGGCTTCAACTCAACATATTTGAACCTCGGTACAGACTTATGGTAAGCTGGTCAGAAAATTACTAGTTTTCACTCTTTGAATTTTGCTGTTGTATATAAAAATTGAATAATGTTGCTATTTTGGCTTGACATAATTTCACCATATCATACCTGAGGTCCTGAACCATTTACATCTATATAGATTATCAGTTAGCATAATTTACACCTGAGGACCCCTACGTAAACGATGGTATGAACAATGTTCTCAACCAACGAGTAGAACCATTTGTTTATTGGCTAAAACTTTTAGCGAATAAATTAATGCAGTTGAAAGTTGGGAAGAGCAAACGATTTTATACATTGAGGAAATAAATATCAAAAGAGTCGCTTGTCTATGACTTTTCCATCCCAATATGTTGGTCCATATATAGATATTTTTGGATGTCCTGCAATAGTTTTTCCTATCTGAAAAGTCAGTGTATGACGTTTTTAACTTACAAAATTAAAACACCAAAGAAATATGAAAGGCATCCCTATAGAACCCTATATGCTTGACAGAATATGTAGGAATATTCTTGTAATGAGCATAATTAGGGGCGTAATTAGTGGGATTTTACCACTTGGATGTTATTGTAAATTATATTTCTGACTAATATAAATACATGGGTGTAGAAATGTCAGTAGCATACTAACGTGTTTCTCTACCTTTCTAATTTAATTGCTAAGTTTTCTTTAGAAGTGTCCAATAGTACTATGCCATCAACAAACAACATGCATTAAGGAATATTTTCTTGTAACTCTTTTGTAATCTCAGCTAGAATTATTGTGAATAAATATGGACTTAGTGGAGAACCTTGGTGTAACCTCACGTTTATAGGAAAATTTCTAGTCTTGCCACATGTAGTGCGAACTCTAGTTTTGGTATTTAGATACATATCTTGAATAATCTCTATCATATCTGGAGGGATTTGTTTTGTTGTAAAGCCCACCAAATTATATTTCTCAGCACCCTAACGTAAGCTTTTTCTAGGTCTATAAAGACCATATGTAGATCCTTTTGCTTACTCCTACATTCTTCGATTAATTGTCTTTGTGAGTAGCTTCCATTGTGGATCTCACTGGCATCAATCCCAATTGGTTATCGGACACAATGGTTATGGCGGAGATGTAACGAACTCGGCTGAGTCCGATATTCACCGATATATCGATGAGAATCGGAATCACATGAGACCTAGTCAAGTCCTTAGTGAATCGGTTGAGTCCATAGGGAATTGGCCAAGTCAGCACGTCTAAAGCTGGGTAAGGTCGAAAAAATTTCACAATTGCTATAGATGATTCTGTTACTTTACACTTGATACAGTCCTGACTTCGTTACATTACATCTGTGTTCATGTCTTCGAGCCATGAGTCAAATCTAGTTGGGTCTAATAGTTTTGTCAATATATATGCTGACTGGTTATCAGTGTGAACTAATTTTAAGTTAATGATATGGCTCTTCAACAAGCTCTTGAATAAAATGGTATCTGGTGCCTATATGTTTAGTTATAGAATGCAACACTAGATTTTTAGAAATATTTATAGTACTTGGGTTATCACAAAATATAGATATTATTCCTTGTTTAATTCCCTAGTCAGTAAATATTTGTTTTGATTTAGAGAAATTGTGCAACAACTCGCAGCTGCTATATCATCTTCAGCTGTAGACATGGAAATTGAATTTTGTTTCTTACTAGATCAAGCTACTAAGTTTGTGCCTAAGCATTGTGCCTAAGTAAAGGATCCACCTGACGTACTTTTCCTATCATCTAGGCTACCTGCCCAATCAACATCAATGTACCCCGCTAGTTGACTACTAGAATGAATAGAATATCTTAGTTCAAAATCTAGAGTACCATTAACATATCTTATTATTCGTTTAACAGATTCTAATTGTGTCACTTTTGGCTGCCTTTGCCCTTTTTGTACTACTTGCAGTTCATTTTTTATTTTTTAAACAAGGATAAGTGGTAAATAATGTCACTTTTTGTGTACTCAGCGTATGTGCGAATAATCCGAGGAATAGTACCTATTTGAGAATAGAATGCTCGACTTTGTATTAGCATTGAATTGATCTCCATGAGATCATTTTATAGTTGCTTCAGTCGTAGTTATGAATGTTGCAAGCATTGTTAGTCACTTATCCTATTGCCTTATCTGATTTGTGAACACTATAGTGATATGGAATTCTTTCCACAAGTTTTAGAGCAATGACGGAAGGATATTCAATGGTTTCCATTAAGCAGAAATGATAAAGCTTCTACTTTTGCGTTGAAGCATGCTATCATGCTCTATACATTCTGGTCCATTGCCTACAATCAATCAAACTCGATGACATATTTAAATTCAAAATTAAACGAGGAGAGTTGGAGTTGACAAAAAGTAGTTGATTATGGAGTTTTTTTCCAAGTAAACTTTCATCAGACTCCTGCTGATTATGAAGTTGGTGACATGATTTTCTGTCTGAATCAAAATTATCACACATTGCACATTATTTTTATTCAACTATTTTCATGGTACAACTTATAATAATCTCTTTCTCATTTTAATTGAATGACAGGTGAGGAGGATAATGGAAGGAAATCACCGAATGGGAATGGTAGAATATTGTGACTGGTCCTTTTCTTTCCCTTTTCCTCATTATAAGGTATATTAAAAGGTCTCATATTCCTCAGTTTTTGGGTTGTGATTTGTCTATTAATCATGTAGGTTGTGATTGATTCTACAACAGGTTCCATAGCTGAGGTCGCTTGTGAAGTGGAGATTACTGAGTATGTTTTTGATATCATATACTTCACCATTTTTTTTAATCTGCAGATTGTTCTTCTAGACACCACAGCTTATACAAACTTGACTTATAATAGATCTTTGTGTTTCTTTTTATGTAGGTGTGAGCCATTTCCGGATGGACGTTTTTTTCTAGAGGTGAAATATACTATATGTTCCTGCTAGCATTCATTTTGTCTTTGTGTGCACTGATTCATGAAAGATTCAGATAGGAAGTCCCTAGAGGCTAAAAGTATAAACAAAGTAAGCCAAGATCAAACATTCAACAAGTAATTTAACCGTTTGTAACACAGTGGGATGAATCTTCTTTCTTTTCCCTAGAGGTAAGAGATTAATATATAGTAAAGAAATTACTCATCGCTGGAAGCCCAATCAGGTGAGTGTACCCCTAAAAAGAGAAACATGTTGTCAGGGGCTTATTTGTTATTACTTATATAATGTTGGGACTTATGTGTAATTTCTGAAACTTTTTATTATAAATAGAATGTGGTGGAAGGATGAAAGTATTCTTTCATTCTTTCCTAAGAAGCACGGACATGGATACGGGACACAGATGCGACACGGCACCGACACGGCGACACGGCAAATCCAAAAAAATTAGGACACAGACACGGCGGGGACACGGCGAATAGTATATTATATATATATATGATGTAGTACTTTAAAAATTACTGAGTGTTACTATTTTTCATCAACCTTACAATGAAAAAAAAACACAAATCATAACTCATAACTAATAAACTATAAAAGAACAATGTTGCAGAGTTATAAAACCA
>JAOTQH010225501.1:0-14254 GCA_025631255.1 Cornus kousa
CATGGCTTATTATTGCAAATTTCGTGATTCTCTAGATTGATGTGTGCTACAATTGTGACTAGTTTGATGGATCATGCTTAGAATTGATGGGTTATTCTACACTTAGTTTAATTGTTGGTTAGGTAAGAAAATTATTATTGAATTTGATGGTCCATGCTTAATATTGCAATTGGTAGTCGCATTTTATTCATAAGAAAGTTTTCCTAAATTAGTTGAAAGTGTGTGGTTTGGTGAACAAGCTTGGTGGCAATTCCAATGCAGCCCAAGACCTCACTTCTCATCTCTTAAATCTCTAACTTAACTTAGTTTATTTTAATTGCATTTTAATTAATTTAATTTTAGTGTAATCAAATAATCAAACTCTCTTTTGTAGTCTTGTGATCTACGAGTCAAAGTTAAATTCCAACATGTATAATCCCTTGGGACGATCCCTATTCACTCTTGCTACATTAGTAGTAGTGGTGGTAGTGGTTTTTATAAATTTAAATTTGACCTAATAGGCTTTTCTTGAACCGCAGATTCACTAAATTATTTTGGTGTATAGGAACGGCCGTCGTCACTACTCTCAAAGACGAAATTTGTTGCTTTAGTGGAAGAGCAACTTTTACACCATAGACAAGAGAATAGGGAGTTGCTTGAGTAGGCGTGTGATATGTTGTTCGGTATGCCCATAGTATTTTTCCAATTTGCTTATGCTAGTCTCTCTTTGTTCTATTAACCACTTTTTTCAATAGGTCGCAAAGAGTCTTGTTAAATGCCTCTGCAAAACCATTGGCTAAAGCATTATACATGAAGGAGTTACGTTATTTGAATCTAAACTTCTCACAAATGATAACCACCCAACTGTTTTTGAAATTCTTTCCATTATCAGTAATGATATATCGAGGGACACCTTAACGATAAATAATGTTAACTTTGATCAAAGCAGCAACTGTTTCCTTTTTCACTCGCTTATAAGGTATGCCTTTAGCCTATTTGGAGAAATAATCAGTGGCTGCCAAGATATACAAGTGACCTTTAGAAGATTTGCACAGAGGTCCAACCACATCCAAGCCCCATGCATCAAATGGCCAAGAGGTGATAGTAGGGTGTAATGGCTCTGGCAGTTGACGTGTAAAATTTGTGTGGAATTGACATGCTTGACACCTTTTTGCGTACTCCATACAATCTTTAACCATGGTGGACCAATAATACCCCATTATTTTTACACGAAAGTGGAGCTTAGGGCCAAACTGATGAGCTCCACATATTCTAGAATGCGCTTCCTCCATTGCATGCATTGCTTCATCTTCTCTAAGACAACGAAGGTAAAGACCTTCAAAGGAATGCCTATATAATGTGTCTTTATAATAAATTAATCGAGGTGCTCGTCTACGTATCTTAGTCTTATGACACAGGTCTTTGGGAAGCCTTCTATGCTCTATATAGTCAATTAGAGGATGTCTCCAAACATCTTTAGCAATCACAACAGAGATTGGATTACTTTTTTCAAATTTATATTCGAGTACTTATAGTAATATCCATCATTGGCAAACTGGCACATTACTTATATCTTCATCGACCAATGCTAACATTGTAGCTAAATTGCCTAGAGCATCGACCATATGATTTTCTTTCCTAGGAATGTGTTCTAAGATGACACTATTAAAATTCTTGAATAGGTGAGAAGCATAACGGTGATATGGTATCAGGTTATCTTTTTTAACCTCGTACTATTATAGGAGTTGATTGATCACTAGTTGAGAATCTCTGTATATCTTGAGATCCATAATCTTCATTTCATTTGCCATTTGAAGACCGATGATTAAGGCTTGGTATTCTGCAACATTATTTGAGCATTTTTTAGTAAGTGTAAATGCATATAGAAAATTTGCCTTTGTGGAGAGACGAAAACTGCACTAGCCCAATCAGATCATGCTACTCCATCGAAAACGTTATCCACAGGGGAAGATGTCAACAAGGAAGACTTCTTCATCTGGAAAATCTTCAGAAATTTCCCAATCGGCAGGGATACAATAGTTAGCCAGAAAGTCTGCTAAGATTTGTCCCTTTACTTCTTTTCCCGGTATATAGATAATCTTAAACTCTTTGAATAGGATGGACCACCTTCCTAAATGCCCAGAAAGAATAGGTCTAGACATTGCGTATTTGAGCGGATTAGCTCTTGCGACGAGGTGTACCGTATGAGCGAAAAAGTAATACCTTAATTTCTTGGATACAAAGACTAATGCGAGGCAAGTCTTCTCAATTAGAAGATATTTTAACTTTGTTGCTGTGAACCTATGACTTAAGTAGTAGAAGGCCCTCTCTTTGTGTTCTTCATTATTTTATGCTAGAAGGGCTCCAAGCAATTCCTCTTGTGCGGTAATGTAAAGGATAAGTGGTTTTCCCGATATTGGTGCTCCTAGAACTGGAGGGTTGAGAAGATATTTCTTAATGCTCTCAAAGGAATTTTGACATGCTTGATCCCACTCAAATGGGGCATCCTTCTTCATAAGTCGGTTAAAAGGTTGGCATCGTCTAGTCAAGTTTGAAATAAACCGACGGATGAAAACGAGTTGGCCTTATAAGCTTCGAAACTCTCGTAAATTCTTAGGCGGTGACATCTTTTGTATGGCGTCAATTTTGGATGGATCAATCTCGATACAATGATGACAAACCACATATCGAAAAAACTTTCCCGAAGTAACACCAAATGCGCACTTCAGAGCATTCATCTTAAGTTGGTATTTCCATAGGCAATTAAAAACTGTACGAAGATATTATAGGTGATTCTCTCTTTTCTTTGTTTTAATCACAAGGTCATCAACATAATATTCAATAATCTTATGAAGCATGTCATCAAAAATCTTTTTTATAGCAAGTTGATATGGTGCCCCCATATTTTTTAAGTCCGAAGGGCATGACTTTGTAATAGTAGATACCCTTTGGAGTGCGAAATATAATTAACTCCTCATCCTTTGGAGTCATTCTTATCAAATTGTAACTTATATAACAGTCCATAAAGGATAGGGCTTCATGTCCTGTAGTTGCGTCCATAGGGGGGTTCAGGAATAGGGAAAGGAAAATCATCCTTTGAACATGCCCAGTTTAAATCACAAAAATCTACGCATATTTGTATCTGCCCATTTTTTTTATTTTTTCACTGGGACAATATTTGAAATCTATGTCGGATACTTGACCTCCCGAATAAATCCTACATCAATTAATTTGTTGACTTTTTCTTCTATTTTTGGGACAAGTTCTGGACGAAAGAAATGTTGAGATTGTTTAATCGAACGGGTCTCATGTCTAACAACAAGGTTATGGACTGCAACCTTAGGATCAAGACCTGGCATTTCTTTGTATGTCGAAAGCAAAGACATCATTGTACTTAGACAACAACCGAAAGTAGTCATTTTCCTCTAAAGGACTCCGGAGTGCACTGACAAAAACCAGTTTGGGCTGATCATCTATCCCTAAATTGAATTCTTTAAGTTGGTCAATGGTAGCTTGCCCCACATCTTCTAGTGTTGGGGGAGCTTCTTTAACCTCATCATCCAATGAATCGGGGCTTGATTCTTCTTCAATGGTGATATGGTAAGAGGTAGCATAAAATACTTTTTCCCTATCCTTTTCTTTATTATATCCTTCAAATTGATTGGTGAACACAATTGTTTGTGTTTTAACTTTTAGTGCAATGTCATTTGTAATGCCTACCTCCATCGGATGTTTCATTTGTAAGGGAATCGAACTCCGTACTTCATTATCATTCACTGTATTGTTATCAATTTGCTCTAAATATTTTCTTTTATTATCCCTTACCAATACCTCGTTGGCGGCCTCCACCCGAGAAAAGACAGAATTTCGAGGTTGATGCTGCAAAGATTTGTCTCTTGAGCAAAAAAATTTATTCTGCTAAAAACAAAAGTACGTGGTGGACTATTGATATAAGGGTCTGACATATTCGACGTTTGATTTGATGAACTCAACCTATCAAATACTGACGCTCAAGTGTATGGAGCCTCTATGCGATCAAAAGCTGACTTTTGAGGAATCGATTGTTGGCCTTGATCATCATTAATCTCTTTAATGCCAATGTATGAAGCATTTAACCTTTTGTCCTTCTTTGAAATTTAGATTCGAACGGGTTTGATTGATATAAAGCTAAAACCTATCTTGGGTGGACTGATCCCATGCCTTTGTTTTCTCAACTTTCATTGTATTTCATTAAGACTGTGTATTTTCTCGCCTGTGACTTCAGGGTTGAGTTTTTCAAGACATGTAAGATTTTCAAAATCATAACCGGATTTAGCAAGGAGTTTGTATGCTTTTGGATCGAATCCTCCACCAGTTCTTTGTTTTGGAAGTGAATCATATTCAATTGAGGATTGGGAAGGTCGAACAAATCCTTTCAATGGAGGTTTGACAAAAATGGATTTTTCAATCTTCGTGAGAGGAAGAGTTAATTTCCCTTGCAACCCTTATAAGTCCTTGTTTTCCTTTGTGCATGACAGCTTTAGTTTAACTTCTTCGGTTTCGATCATTTCAATGACAGGTGATTGCCCCTCTCGTTATTCAGCTTTTGGGACATATTTAAAAATAGGTGTAGTGTGATGCACTTTTATTGTGACTTCCCACTTTTGAGTTACCTTTGTACTATCTGTCACTGAGATGTTTAAATGGTTTGACAATACTTCTTTTCCTTTTATAAATTCCACCTCTGGCGTAGACGACAGGTTTGTTGCAGACTCTTTAGACGGTGTGTCAGGCTCAATATAAAATTTCATGTCTGCAAAGTGAGTTTCAACTTCTGCAAATGGTTTGTGGTCTTCCACCACCATCTGTACACCATTTTTATAAAACTTAAAGCACTGATGAAGTGTTGATGGAACAACACCGTTATCATGAACTCAGGGTCATCCTAGTAACAAATTGTAGGATGTCTGAGCATCAATTACATGGAATAAGGTTTTTGCTTGTAATTCACCAATTGTTAAGTCCACGCGAATCATTCCAATAGCTCTTTGCCCATTGAAACCTTGAATAATGAGGAGACTGTGAGCTAATTCATCGACTGTGATGCCAAGTCTATTTAATGTAAACTTCGGTATGATATTCACAGTTGAGCCACCGTCAATAAAAATACAATAACCTTTTATTCCCTTGTATACCCAAAACAAAAGGGGGACGATTGTATGGCTTTGACCCCAATTGAAGGTCCTCATCCATGAAATTAATTGTTGTACAACATAACCTAGGTGCAATTATTATTACTTCCTTACTGTTAGAATTTTTAACGGCATGTGCATAATTTATAGGATATTCCATAATTTGGGTTTCACCCTGATTCTTGTTGCTTACAATTTCTAACTTGGGCTCCACAATTGACACTATGCAGGATGTTACAACTTCATCATTGAAATATCCATTGGGAAAGAAACTAAGCAAAGTAATGGGTTTATAAGAGTCATAACTTAGGAATTCACCTTTTGGCAACTGTGTTTCATTGCCATCTTTTCCGTCTCGAACACTTTGCCTAAGGCGATAGTGAGATTTTTTCTTTTTTTATCCCCTGTATAGATGGCTAGCTTGAGGAACACGACTATGTGGGTTTTGTGTCCTCCTTCTCGTCACTAAGGTCCATTCTTCCTCATTATCCTGAAGTAACCCCTTCTCAATTGTTAGATTGTTGTGTAATCTCCCGTGGGGAAGATGGATTTGAATTGATTCAAATGAGCCAAATTAAATAGTTGTGGAGCGTGTATTGAAGTTCAACATCGATTATGACGGAAGACATGAGTGTTCAAAAATGAAAAATGGAAAGACAGCGGCGATGTGATTTGAAGTTGCCACTTCATCGATATCTAATAATATATTTCCTTGTTTTGCCAAGTTCATCACTATTTCCTTGAAAATGAAGCATTTTTCAGTCAGATGACTGACAATACGATGATATTTGTAGTAATTTAGATCATTTACATGTCCCATGTCATAAGGTCGTTTACATTTTGGAAGTTCAAGAACCTTACTCTCCAATAAAGATTTTAATATGTCGGGAACATCAGAATCTGGGAATGGATACTCTATTTCCAATTCCTTAAATGTCGGGCGTTGTTTTTCTTTCTTTTGTGATTGGCATGGCTTATAGTCTCCCTTCTTCTTATCATTGATAGGAACCTTTACTGGGGTAGTAGTAATTTGACGTTTTATCCCCTTTTTTCACTTCCCTTTTTGTCTTTACGTGACTCTAAGACTGAAGGGTCTTTAGTACCATAAGATTTGATGCTAATTTCCATGTTATGGGCTCACGTAGCCAACTATTCGAAAGTACAAGGTTTTATGCCTTGTAGAATATATAGAAGGTTCCAATGTATACCTTGCATACACATTTCAATAGCTGAGAGTTCGAACAATCGGTCTTTACAATCCAAGGTAAGTGTTTGCCAACGGTTAATGTAATCTATTATAGACTCATATTTCCATTGCCTTGTGTTAGTCAATTCTTTCATGCTAACAGTGCGACAGGTGTTAGAAAATCGATTTAGAAATTCCCGCTCCATTTGCTCCTAACTGTCAATCGATTTGGATTCTAAGTCTGTATACCACTCAAAAGCATTTCCCTTAAGGGAGCGAACAAACTGTTTAACTAACAAGTACCCCTCAGATCCAACATTATTACAAGTTTCTATGAAATGGGCGATGTGTTACTTGGGGTTACCCTTCCCATCAAACTATTGGACCTTTGGAGGTTGATAACCTATAGGCATCCTCAAGCTATCAATTCTCTTTATGTAGGGCTTTAAGTACATGAGATTGCTTTGAGGGACACCACCATACTGTGCACAGATTGTGTTTGCTATTAAAGCTTGCGATTGTTGGATAAATAACGCACTAATTGAAGAAGCATGGTTGGTTTGGTTAACTACATATTCTGTCATGGGCGTCTGCTTGAGGACTTCTTTGTGAGTACCTTGTGGGGCGGAAATCATAGGATTCTTGGATGGTTGTGTCAATTCTCCAAACGTCTAAGCTTCTAACTTGTTCATTAATGTAGCGATCTGCAAGTCCTTTTTTCCAACAATCTTTGTGAGATTGTCAATTTCATGCGCCATTGTTGATAATTAATCTTCCACAGAGGTTGTTCTAGTTACCATAGTAGTGACAACATCCGAATAAGAAAAACCTTGAGAGCCAATGTTCTTTGAAGTGATTAATTTCTCTGAAGCCTCATGTAGTGACTGGAAGGATGAACCAATACTAGAGCTGGCATCAGAGATGGAATGAGGAAAATCTGGCAATGGAGTCTTTTCAGGAGTAATGTCAGAGTTTTTGTCCCTTTGAGCGTTAAGGGTGTTGACATGTTTAGTTTTCACGCTCATTGGTTTAGCCAGATTGGATTTCTTCAAAACTTGTTGATGTTTGGAAGAATCGATTTCCAGGGCCTTGCTCTGTGTCACAGGGCCTACTGAGGTTCATACTTTCATCGCTTGATGGGTTCTTAGCCTTCGCGCCACTTTTTGCGTCAATTTTGACATCAACTGTTGCGACAACGATGTTCTTCTTGGTGTTCTTGTTTGTCTGAGCTTTAGAAGGAGCCATGGATTATGACAAAGAGGAGTCTTAAGGATTTAGTGTAGGAGAAAGAGATGAGAGGATAGATTGTCCCATCGGACGTGCCAAAAATTTGCACACACAAATTTTGAGTCAATGACCAAGAATCGAACACGTGGAACAAATAATATATTTTTATTAAATTTCTTCAATAAATGGGTACAACTCTGAAGTAATCTTTACAAAGAAAGAAAATAATCCCTCTGATTCGATCTCCTTTGAGGTCCGGATCCAAGTGTTGCTTGAACTTGATCTTGAATCAGGTTGAAGCTTCCATTAAGAACGGCACACTATGCACGTTGTTCTTCTTCTTGGAGATTTGAATGTTTTGGAACTTTGAATGTTGGATGCTTTAAGAGTTAGATACTTTAAGTGTTGAATGAAGAATTCAGTAGAGCTTCAACGGTTTATTCGAGTCTTCTTTTCTCTTTTTTTGCTTTCTACTTCTCTTACTTTATTTATAAAACTAATTGAGGGGTGAAATAGTAAATTGTGCTTGTCTTGATAATTATCAAATTAATACTTATATATATATATATATATATTTGATAATTATTTATCTTTAACCATTATCTTCACACACACACACACACACACACACACACACATTAAGAATAATTTACCTCTTATCTAGCTCTCACACACACACATTAAGAATAATTATCCTCTTATCTAGCTAACCCATTTCCTAGTAGGCTTGGGCTAGATAAATGGCTTGGATTGTTTTATAAGGATGGGCTTGGATCATAGGTTATTTTGCTGTGATCCATAATTTTGTATTTTGCAATGGACTTAACTTGCTCCACTTATTGGCCCATATTTTGAAATAGGCTAAATTTATTGTAAGACAAAATTACATCCACTATATTTATTTATTTATTTATTTTCTTTGACTCCAATCTTAATCATTGAGGTCTTTGATGTCTGGGGTATTGATTTCATTGGTCCTTTCCCTCATTCGCAATAGTAAAGTAATGATCCCTCATTGGTGAGCTCTTGTTAGTTTCTTTACTTGAAATTCTGTTGCGTGGTATTTTTGCATACAACAGTAGTAAAGTAATTGGGTTGAAACATGCATTGAAGATTTGTTGTCTTGTTAAGTTTGGAGGTTAACTGATGTTCATGTGGAACTGGATGGGTTGAAATCTCTTTCTTCATATTGTATTTGTAATAGCCTTGTAAAGGCTCTCGAAGTTTTTTGACCCCGAGTTCAAAGGCTTTTCCTCGTATATCTGGTATGCAAGTCTCTACCTCTTCTTACTTTATTGCACTTATTAATTGCTTATATATTTCTACGTAATTGATGTATGCTTATATTAATATCATGTTCAAGTCAATTCACAAATGTGCTTAAGTGTTCAAAGCAATTAAACCAAATTTAACATATCACGTTGATAAAAATCAATTAGGGGTTGATTGATTGCTTATTTATTTACTTATTTAATTAAATCAAATTTATTTATTTATTTAGTTGAATAAATTATTTATTTATTTAATTATAATTTATTTATTTAAGAGTCATACGTTTAATTGAATTTTGAATACAAAGCATAGTAAATTCACCAATCAATATTTGAATTAATATATCATAGACATATCAACTTTCTTATTCAATAGAGTAAACTAATTGAGTGAATTTACTTAAAGTCAGAATAAGTCAAAAATTAGGAATTGACCTATTCACCTCCCCTATAGGTCATATCTTAAGGTTCTACTTGTTGCGTTCTTGATTGTGACTGGTTACAATCTTAGTTGAGACCACCTCAGTTAGACTCACTTCTGAACCAAACTAATAGAACCCATATCATGGAGTGGTATCTAGGTGATACACACGTGATATCACTAAGGCTAATATATGGGGGGTACATATATGTACGAAGAAGGATTGTGTTTGTAGTATCTTGAAAAATGTAATAAAACATTCTTCTACATATCTCTCTTACTATATTTCTTATTACTTTCTTGTGGGTATCCTTCTTATATATTAGATATCATATTCAAAATTATTCCCAATTTTTTTTTATTATTTTATTTTTATTGATTATTTAAATTATTTAATTTAGTTTTAAAAGAAAAACACTTAAAATTACCTTAAGGGTAGTTTGGATTTTTTATAAAAAAAAATATTCTCAAAATTGATGACTAGGGGGAAATTTGCTACAAAATTAAAACTATAGGGAGTTATATGCACTTTATAAAAAATGGGGGTATTTCTTGCATTTTTTTTTTTATTTTTTTTTTTTATATACATAGCAAGGTTTTTTGCACTTTACCCTTATATATATTTATAAATTTCATTATAAATAGTTAAGTTTCACATAAAATAATGATTTGAAATTCTTGACATCCTTTGTAATTTTAATATATAATAGTATAGATTATGGTAGAAATCTAAATTGAAAACCAAATTAGTAATTAGTATTTATAAAATCATTAGTAAAATATGATTATTATTTTAATTGGTAACTTATTTTATTATTTTATTATCTAATTTATAAATCAATGAATTGAAATTCTTTATTATCTAATTTATAAATCAGTGTTTTGAAATTCTTGAAACTCTTTAATATAATTTTTCTTTAAATAGGATTGTTATTTTAAATGGTAACTTATTTTATTATCTAATTTATAAATCAATGATTTGAAATTCTTTAACTTATTTTGTGGTAGAAATCTAATTTGAAAACCAAATTAGTAATTAGTATAAATAAAATCACGAGTAAAATATGATTATTATTTTAATTGATAACTTATTTTATTATCTAATTTATAAATCAATGATTTGAAATTCTTGACACCCCTTATACTTTTAATTATAGTATAGATATAGATAGATTGTGGTAGAAACCTAAATTGAAAACCAAATTAGTAATTAGTAACTTATTTTATTGATTTTATTTGATTAATTTAAAATCATGAGTAAAATATGATTATTATTTTAATTGGTAACTTATTTTATTATTTAATTTATAAATCAATTATTTGAAATTCTTGACACCCCTTATACTTTTGGATCAAGTGCAGAAAACACCTCTAAAGTATGCTTACAGTGCATATACACCCCTCACGTGCAAAAAATACCCCTAAAATTTCAATTTGATGCAAACAGGTCCTTCTGAAAAATTTAAACATCCTAAGTTGACTAAATTACTTTTACTGAACCATTTTATAAAATATATAAAAATAAATAATTTTGTAAAATGATAAAAAAATAAAATAAAATAAAAACTATTGGAGGATGCCCTTCACGTGCAAAAAGCATTCCTAAAGTTTTAATCTAGTACAAATAGGTCCCTTTGACAAATTTAAATCCTAAATTGACTAAATAACCCTTACTGAACCATTTTGTTAAATATATAAAAATAAATAAATTTATAAAATGATTGAAAATGACACTATTGGAGAACGCCAGCAATGAACAAGTAAAGATAAAAATATAAAATATAAATAAAAGTATAAAAGAGAAGTAAAGATAAAAATAGAAAATAAAAAACGAAAATAAAGTGCAAACTAAAGAAAATTAATTTGCTCAAAATTCCAAAAACTAGTGCACACTGATATATTTTATTTTATTTATTTATTTATTATTATTATTATTTTTAACATTGTTGGTACGAAAAACATAAAATAAAGAAAAAAAAAATAGTAGAAAAGAGTAAACTGAAATCTCAAAATATTCAAATCCTTGTTCTACAAATTCTCAAAGTTATGATTTAAAAAAAAAAAAATGTTTAGAGATATATTTAGAAAAAAAGGTTACCAAAAAAAAGAAGAAGAGTAAATATGGTAATGTGCACATAACAACCATATTATACTATATTAGTAGCATATATACCCCATCGGAAGAGTAAAAGGGTAAAATGGGTATTACAACACTAATTTATATCAGAGGAGGTATTTTTGCACAATGTGAAAGGATTAGGGGTGTTTTTTGTACACTTTTAATAGGGGTAAAAGTGCTATGCGCAGTATACTTTAAGGGTATTTTTTGCAATTGTCCCTATACTTTTAATAATAGTATAGATATAGATTGTATTTCTAGGTTCAGATATTTGGATTTTCAGAATTGGGTTAGATCTTGTGAATGTGGGATGTGAGAATGGTTACTGGGCTATCCCTACGATAAAAGATAAAAAGGAAAAAGACTGGGCTGAGCGAGTCCATTAAAATGAAAATGAGTTGGGTGGGTGAAAGGCCCAAGACATAAGCTCCACCCCTAAGTTTAATAAAGTGGGATTGGGAGTGCCTTCAAATCTAAAATTTAGTTAGAGTGGGAGCAAAAAATAAATAAAATTTAGTTAGAGCGAGAGTAGGGGTGGCAATTCGTATTAGCGTGTCGTGTTCGTGTCGACACGATTACGACACAGATATGATTAGGGTTGACATGAACACGACACCATTATTAACTGTGTCTAAAACCCTTGACACTAACATGACACGCATAACCTATTTAATAAATGAGTTAAGATATGGTACGGCACAAAAAGACACATTTAAGTCACTTTTGACTCGAATACGACATATTTATTCTACATATTTTGCCAAATAGGTCATTTTTGACATAACACGACACGTTTATCTGACACGTTTAGTTTATCTGGTTAATCGTGTCATAATCGTGTTTACAGGGTCGTGAAACACGACACGTTTAGTTAGCTAGTCAATCTGTTTTGACACAATTATGACACGAACACAATTAGCCCAAACCCAAACTTGCTTATCTCGTGTCGTGTTCATATCATGTCAAATATTACCACCCCTAAGTGAGAGTGCCTTCAAAGCTCTTATACACTTAGGGCCTATTCGGAAGGCCAAAATGTTTTTGGTTTTGGTTTTGGGCCCATATCTCGTTTGGTGTGGGTTGATATGTTTTTGAATAGGTCCATATCAAATTTATTTTTGGGGCAAAACCCATATCACAAAAATGGTGATATTGGGTGTTTTCAACACTGTAGCAGCCATACTAAAAGGCCAAACCAAAAACAGCCTTTCCAAACCAATATCAAGTTATACTGTAGCGGCATGTCACGTATAAGACCTAATTTTAGAAACCCTAGCTCATTTCTGCAGAATATTTCTCTCTCTTCGTCTTTGCACTCTAGAGGCGACTGAGGGGCGATTCCTTTGAACCGAAGGTTGGGTGTAGTCGATTTGCTTCAAGATTGACAAATCCATGATCGTACAAGGTTTTTCTTTACAATCTCCGTTGTATTTACTTTCGTCTGTCTCTGTTCTGTGACCAATTTGTGTGTGAGGCAATTTTACCAAAACCCTAGTTCGTGCTTTGGAGTGCAAAGATCAAAGGTTTCCCTGTGTTTCTCGAACAGGCCGATCGTGTCTATTATCTCAGGTGTGTGAGTCGATTCTATCTTTTCCACTGAAATCCTAGTTCGTAGTTGTTAGATGGAGGATCTGACTGTTTTGTATCATTTTTCTCTCTGATTTCTCAGGTTCAGGTGTGCGTCGATTGAAAGGCTAAAGCTTCTGAATTTGCAAGGTATGTATTTTCGTGTGTAGAATTTGTATGAAAGTGCTTTATCGGCATCTGAGATTTGTTTAATTTTGGATTTGTATGTATAATGGCCATATAATACATTGTGTTTTCATAAGAATAAGATCGGCCATGAGCTAAATTAGTGATATTATGATGAAAGACCGAGTCCGGTGTTCTCAGTCTTTCCCTCTAAGTGCTATGTTTAGGCAAAATTAGCACTTGGTAATGACTTTTTTTGTAAATGAAGTTTGAGAGTTCGTGTAACACATTTAATTTCACACAACAACACACATCATAGCTCATCTATATTTGTGTGGTCTTCCCTTCCACTCCATTAACACCTCTAACCAATACGTTCTCTCTCCTTGATACAAATTATATTTCTGTATGTGTCTCTGTTTTGTATACATATTTTCAGATTCTAGCTATGAACTCTCTTTTTTGTCCATATGAGCTAAATATATGCATTTATCATTACAAATACGTTAATTTTAATACTTAATATACTTAACATGACAGGTAAGTTTTACTTAGTGGACTCTAGGTACACCAATCAACCAGGGTTTTTGGCCCCTTACCAGGGTCAACGTTACCACATGCAAGAATATCGTAGATATACTAGAGGACCACGTGGTAGAGAAGAGGTGTACAATTTTAGGCACTCGTCATTGAGGAATATCATAGAGCGATGTTTTGGGTTGGTAAAGATGAGATTCGCTATATTGAAGCAAATGCCCCCTTATCACTTTGACACTCAAGTTCTTATTGTCATTGCCTGTTGTACATTGCATAATTTCATAAGATCCCAAGGTGAATCTGATGAAATATTTGATTCTGAAGCCCCTCAATCTTCACAAAATGAACCTGATGTGGATGACGATGTTCAGGTTGGCAGTGCTACTACTACACAGATGCGAGAGATGGATATTTATCGTGATCGTATTGCCGACCTAATTTGGGAGCACTGTAATCACTAATTATAATATTGTCTAATAGTGTGTAGAATTTTCATACGGATAACTGTAATAACTAATTATATTACGTAAATTAAACTCAGATGCATACAATATGGATAACTGTAATAACTATATATATTAGGACATCAAATATTAAATGTTTTAGTACTTGTAGGCGCACTTATGTATAGGCTTGAAGGTGAGCGACCAC
>JAOTQH010225612.1:0-14252 GCA_025631255.1 Cornus kousa
TCAAATAATGGACTTAATTAATGCAATTTAGGGCGCTTGAATATACAGTATTCGGCGCTTATCACACGCCAAGTGCTAGAACATAGTCCCTAATGAGACTACTGTACAAGAGAACCAATGCTTGCAACATACTGACACGAAGAATGATCTTTGCCTGCTGAACATCGCGTCCCAGTTTATCTAGAAACAGTTATTCCCAAACAATAACCCCTATGTCGTAAAACAACGCTTTGACATCCATTCCATCTCTACTTTCCTATATGATACAACCATGGACGCCGTGCACATAAGACTTGTGACCTCAGTCACAGCAACCCACTAACTCATCAGAAGAATGACATGCCTATACGGCAACACCGTCCTCACTAGCTCTAAAAAGGTAAAACAGTCTACCACCATCCTGACCGACGCATAACCCATCTCTTGCTCGACTATGGCCAATAAGCAACCACTTCTTCTAGCCAGACATTTGGATCACACTCTAAGCCGTCTTTCCCCTCAACACAAGAATCTCACGTCTCAACACCTCCATTACTATCTTTCTGTAATGACCACTCGGGTCTATCATTCCACCTAAAACAACAAACTTCTGCCAGTTAATCTCTTCTTAACATTCCTAAGATGACACCAACACAGTGTGAGAGTATACATCACTCTCGACACTCCCTACTGCAACCACTAACCTACCACGAGGATAAAAATCCCTATGTAGCAATGCCACACTAATAAACCTCCAAGAAGAGAATTAACACCGTGGTCATGGTGCTCATCACACAACTGTCTCACAAGGTCAACTACTATCAGTTACAGGCATCCACTTAGACACTCGTGTCCCAGTTCTCAAGGTAACCTATGTACTCAGTCAAAAGATCTCACACCCTAGCGTCAACATCGTCATCTTCTCCTTCACTGATCCCTGGAACACCCTTGGCCCCAATGAATGAATCCAATTGGTCAACCTGCTAAGCCTACGGAATGATCCTCATCCCAAGTCATTCCAATAAACACTTCACTCTCTTGGATCTCCAGACAATGAGTACCACTCCTGATACCCCAAGTACATCCGAAATATAACTCCATCATATAGCCCCATGATTCTAAAATACAATCCACACGGTAACACGATACCTTCTACCCACTACCTTGCCTTTAAACAACTAAACACTTCAACAACCACAATAGCTTGTATCGTGCAATTCTGCACTATCCAGCTAAAACTTACCACTATACACATCCTACATACCCACTCATCAACTGAGCTATTCAATCGACTCACCGAGAGTCAAAATACCCGTAACGCATCCTTATAGGTCTCCAAGATGGAAATCATCTCTCAACCAATCGGTCTCCAAAATACATCCTCACGGGAACATCAAAAGGACCACGTCCACTTATTGGCCATCCGACATTGGCATGACTCCATTCAACGCTTACGTCAATCTATGCATACTAGGATCAAACAAGTCTCCCTTAAAAACAATAACTAATACTCTTCATCAGACCATACTTAGGTACACGAAACACACGTCTACAATCCTTGGACCATACTTATGACTCCACCAACCTTTATCATACCCACAACAAACCGGTTTGAAGAGAACCGTCATACCAAATCGTGATCTAGAACACAGGAACTGAATATTTAAAATCACAAGTCCTTTACGAAGACCTCACACCACAATCCAAACCTCTATGGTCACAAGACCCCATACACCAACGTATGAAACTCACACACAACATGGACACTATGCCATACAATATGAACTCATTATGAAGTCGTGCCCCTAAGCACCACACTGAAAGCGATAAGAAGATTGAAATGATCACACGTCAAATAGCTAAATCCATGAGCTAGGAACCTATACCATTCGTTTGATAAGAACCAACACCCAAACAACCTCGAAACAACCGAGTTTCTTGCTTACTCAAGTCATAGTCCACACGGAAAACTACATCTTATCTAGTACCCTATCATACTAGTAACTATCACATACTTGACTGCATACATTCATACATACATATACCTACAACAACTGTAACAAGTACCCTGACACAATCGTGTCCCATTACATTAAAATTAACAATATGCCTTCTTACAATCATATTATGAAATTAAGCATCACATTCATCTTTATCGTCTTCCCATGCATAACATGCTTACGTAATCATACTCGACTACCCGTTACACTACCTTGCACCACATAGTTCATAAACCATGCTTCACTATTTTCCATTACTATGTACATCATACTTGTCATTTTATCACGAATAACATGCTTTCATTAACAAGCAACTTATCTGCAAAAATATCTCTCTAATAGGCTTTTAAAAGTTAGTCAGGTCGTTTGTGTTGGATGGGCCAAGTATAAATTTAACAAAGACTTAATGCTCAATGGAGCAAGTAAACATGCAATCTAACGATCATGCTTTAAAAAGGGTAATTACTTTTATTAATTACATAAACAATTTACATATAAGCATTCTATATACGTGCTTCTAAATTTCATACACCTTTCATTTACATGGCCATGCATTAAACATACACTGGCATTTAAACATATAAGCACTTAGCAAATAAGCATGCTTCTCAAAACAGAAAACACTTAAGCACGAAACACATTATCAATGCAAGTCAACCTCTTACCCTGTCTAGATAAGTCAGTACCCGTCACCCTAAAGGTTTTCGAACCTTGATATGTAATGACCCAAACCCGGAGGTCCGAATCACTATGCGAGTTCCTACCCGGACTCGAAGGCACACAAGGGCAAACTGGTAATTTCAAGTCAAATATGGGGAAAAGTTGACTATAAGTAGTCAAATAGGGCTCTCTAACATCACATTAACCAATTAAGTCCATTTCATAAGTTCCTAATGGCCATAGGTATAGTTTCCCACGCTTACCCACTCTCGGTTTGAAGGATTCTTCGATACCTCTTCACTAAAACAGCAATAACTATCGGTGTGATTGGAATTTGAGGATGATATTGACATCATTGGAAAGCTTACTTCGAGCCGGTCAATTTAGACTTAAGCATGACCCAATTTGGGTTTGAAATGAGAGAGTTATGGCCGTTCTAAGTTTGGGTTAACAACCAGCGAAAAGGCAAGAGTGCTTGATGTATCGAGCCCAAGCTCAATCGATCGAGTTCAAGCTCAAATGGTGGGGCCGAGAGCATGAAATTTGAGTTTATCTCAATTTTTTCTAAGTATTGGAGGCTTGATCGATCGAGTGTGGACTCGATTGATCGAGTTAAACCCTAAAAATGGTCATTGACCTCCAAATAAGCCTTGGTTGGTTCCTACATTGAAATTATGGCAATTGATACCTCCATATAACTTAAAATCTGTCCCAAAACAACCATAAAAGCATAGATACACTCCCAAAATATCATCCATACACTATAATCGTTCAAATTACATCATTAAAGTCTATATCATCCCAAAACTTTAGAGTATGAATATAGTTATCATCCTCATGACTTTCATGCCCAAATTATACAAATAACATCCCAAAAGAGTAAGTTACAAGTTTAGACCCTAGGGTCTTAATTACAACACTTTAAAAAATAATTGTCACCTAACAAGCATTGATTACAAAAGACTATGAAAGATTACAAAAGATGGTTTCATCAACTTCTACTACACTTGTGGAGGAACGTCATCAACCACTTCCTTGTCGTGACCTGAAAAATGTTAAAAGAAGGGGTGAGTACTAAGGCTCAGTAGGAGATGCTTAAGGCGCCAACTTTGGACTTCCTTGAGCCACATAACACATAATGGGAATAAAAGAGAATCGGGATCATATATTGGGGTTTTCATGGCATTTAATCAAAAAATCAAACTCATCAATGATATTTATACATCATATCACCATTGTGTATGAAAATTCAATGCAATACACCACGTTCCCAAACTTGATCTCTACCGACCCTAACTCACACCGAAAACTGCTAACCGACTTTACCGAGGCGAGATTGATTAAACCTCTAAACAAAAGACCATTCAGGGCCTAGTAATCAACTTTACATGTTCTAAACCGGCACACACTCCTTCTAGGTCAAGGTTCGCGAAATCCGATTCTTCTTATAAAAATCCCATTTCATAACCTTTCTCATTTCACTTTCCCGTAATGTCATGCACATGCCTCAATTTCATCAATTTAACTTCAATGTTATTAAAATAGCAATAATGGCATAAACATGGCATTTTCTACAATATAATCATAACATGGGATTTTTCCATAAAATGAATACAAGTATGCATTTCTCCATAATTTATTCACAAGCATGCTTATCATATAACTCACATTTCACAATCATGCTATCATTTAGATGCAACCAAGAATTCTTTTAACTAAACAATACAAGTATAACAATACACATCATTTCTAGTATGCATTCACTACATCATCACATTACCATTAACTCATAATTTTACATAAAGAATGAAAATAGGAGAAATCATGGCATACTTGCTCAATAAAAGACAAAGCTTAGAGCATTAGAAATCCCTACCTCAAAGTGTAAGCCAAATAAGCCCTAGAGCAAGCCTAAAATTTGAAATCCCCAAACCCCTTACAATATTTTTGTTAAATGATAGCCCTTGCCAAGCTCTTCCACTTTCCCTTGCTCTTCACACCAATCTCACCCTATACCCCTTAAATCTAAGCTTTAAACAAAAGGGGACATATATATGTATAATTGTATATAGATATAGATAGAGAAAGAGAAAAGATAGAGAGAGGGAGGGTTGGCCAAATAAGGAAAGAAGGGGGTTGGTGGTTTGTCTTGTAAATGAATCCTTGGCCAAAACATGCCAAATGTCAAGCTTTAGGTGGTTACTAACTTTTGTGAAGCTACTACAATGCCCTCTCTTAAACATTCTATACCCAATGAGTCTCCAAAATACCTACCTCAATGTATACTTACATGTATATGTATATGTATATGTATATGAAATGCCCACAATGCCCATCAATGAAAATGGCAAAACCGGGAGAAATTCCTGAGCCCAGAAATCGTCCCGACTTCCATAAAATTCTAAAAATAATCCCATCACTTCTAATTGGCTTAAAATAAATAAAAATGCATTTTTAAAACTCTTGGCTCAAGAAATGACCTAAATGATCCTCAGGACTGCATGGCACGCAAAACGAGGCACGAAAAATAAATAATATAAAAATTCTAAAAAATAAAGAAAAATCTGAGTCATTACATAGGACGTCTCCCTAGCGTTATTTGGGGCCTAGGTAGTTCAACTACACACGTCCAAACCGTGTTGTACCCCCTTCTAGATTGGTTAACCCCAGACCATATGGCAACTCCATGGCACCCGTTTTACAAAACCATTTTCAAAGCTTTCAAAATCAACTTTATAAAACCGTTGGAAACCATTTAAAACATCCTTTCCATGCTATACATCAACATTAACATTTCTCAAGAAAATCAACACAATACATTATTATCATAGCATGCTTTAGATCAAACACATCACATCAAATCATCACATTGATAACATAAATCATGTAAGGCAAATATCATCTCAAGAACTTCAACTTGCAATTACTAACACCTTCACATATACATCATGCTTTTCATCAAATACACATAAGAGAAGAATCATAAAGAATAAAGACATGGTAGTTTAGACTTCCTTACCCAAAAAAGATGAAATCTAGCTCAAGATCCAAACCCGAATTCCACTAAATGTATGCAAGACTGGTGTCAAAACGTAGCCCTTGCCAAACCAACACTTTCTCTAGATATGGCTTCTCATAATTCTCACTTATTGAGGCAAGATCTAGAGAGAAAGTGAGAAAAAGAAAAAGAAAAGAAAATGGAGGAAAGAGAGAGTGCCGAGAGAGAGAGAGATGAGAGTGATGAGATGAGGGTTGGTGGAAAAGTAAATCCAAGGCTTATTCTAGCCTCACAAAATGTGTGGTCCTCATTAGTCCTCTCTCTTTGACTTGCCAAAGTACCAAAATAGCCTCTCCTTCCACACAAACTACAAACTTATGCCACAAAAATATCTTCCTCCACTAACCCACATATATACATATACCTATATGTATATAAAAACACACCAATGTCCCAACAATCAAATAAATATATGCAGCAAAAATAACCGGGTCCCACATGGTGCGAAAAACGATGCACGAAAAAAATAAAATAAATAACGAAAAATCCGGGACATTACAGCCATTAACAAGGTATGATGAGCTGCACTTTGATAGAAACCAAACTGGAGCATGGCAGTGTCAAAGTCAGACTAAGCTCAAGGGGATTGCTTAAAGACCATATAGGGAGCGACAAAAATGACAAACCATCCCAGAATGAGCATAAGATTGAAAACCTAAAGGGGAAATTATATGCCCTTCCTCCTACAATTTATTATTGAGAAAGAATTCTTGACATCTAATTGAAATAGTAACCAAGAACGAATTACAGCAATGGAAACTAATATAAGGATGGTGTTCATCCTGACTATATAGGCAAAAGTCTCATGATAATTTGCGCCATAGGTCTAGGAACAACCCTAGGCAACCAATCGGGCCTTATAGCGAGCAATTGACCCATCTATATTGTATTATGCTATAAACACTCAACGACAGCTCACAACCTTTTGTCCAATAGGAAGCAAATTCATGTTCCAAGTCTGATTATTCTTAAGTTCCTACAGTTCTTCAGTCATAGTGTCATGGCACTAAGTTTGTGTTAGTGCATCTGCAACACTAGATGGAAAAGAAACCAACAGGCTAGTGGTCTAGCGGTATTAGCCTCTTACTTTCCAAAGGGAGGTCCAGGGTTCGAATCTCAGACGAGACATGTGTGTGTGAGTACCAACTAGGAAAAAAAAAACACTAGATGGAAAAGGAACTAGGACAATAGAAACAAGAAAACTATGATAGGAGGGTTAGAGAGAACAATTAGAAACAAAATTTGAAACACGGTAAGTACAAGAACGTTTACACTTCTAAAGAGCAATAGGATGATCATGAAGTGGAATAATAGTTTGAGAAGGCAAAGCTGGTGCTGAAGGGATAGGGCAATTGGTCGTAGGAGTAAAAGATTGAGCATGTTGTATATGTTTGTTGACCTATGAAAAAGGAACAATTCCCCTTTCTTTGTGGGGTAGGGGTAGAGGAGTTGACGATGGAAGGAGGTGATCGTCAACCGTGTTTAATGGGGACCACTTACTCTGAGAACAAAATGTGTTGGAAAAACATTTTATTAGCGGAAGCAAAAATTTTTGTTTCCCACTTGGTTTTGTGAATCATAATTAAGAAGAAGAAGAATATACGACATTCAAATGAACAGTAGATTGGCTTATGTGAGAACACTTTTTTTCCCTCAATTTATGGACTGATTTTGATAACTTCAAACACCTCCAAATCTTCACTCCTATGAACTTGATGGAATCCACAAGCTATGGAAGAATGGGCTCTAAAAGAGTATAGAAAATCCCAGTTCTAGAGAGAAAATATGTTAATTGTGTTTCAAGTATCTTGTTGAGGGGTTTGAACATTAGACATCTAATTGAATCTAAAAGAGACACACCTGAAGACCCATAAGGAATCAAAAAAAGTGATTAATTGGCATGTAGGATCGAGAGTGGGGCTGCAAAGTTAAAAACCCTAGAAGGGCTCCTATTAATGATGTAGACAACTATAAGAACTGCATCTTCCCAAAATGACTGGAAATTTTCATGCCAATGAAGATAGTTGTTGCTAAGTCAAGGATGCAGCGATTCTTTCTCTCAGAATGTCTATTTTGTTGATGGGTTTGAACATTAGACATCTGATCCTCAATCCTAAATGTATATTGATCAGATTTGAATTTTTTTATGCTACGACCATATCGAGTTTGATTTGTGTCACAAAATTATTAAAATTAGTGTACACTTCATTCTTGGTCTTCATGACACAGATTCATGTAACACTGCCATGATGATAAATAAAAAACACAAAATATCAAAATCTAAGACTACAAGTAACTAGGGAGGCCTCCATACATCTGAATGAACTAGATCAAAAAGTGCTAAAGCAGTTTTATTACTACCAGTAGGATAATTTGGAACGAACCTGTATGACTAGGTGACACGTCTCAGAGGATAAATCTGAGACAACAACATTACTAAATAAATAAGGAAACAAATTTTTTAAATAACCAAAGGAAATATATCCTAAACTCAAGTGTCAGTGCATAAATTGGACTTTATTAGATGAATCAGAACTAGAAAAGGAAACTGAATTTTCTTGAGGTGACAAAGGAGCATCCAACAGGTATAGGTTGTCCAAATTTGCCTGAGTTAAGAGGCTAACAGGCATGCATCCAATGTAATAAGACATAATTCATAAGAGCTCTTATGTTTATCATAACATGACATACATGGAGACAATTAGCTCATGGAAACTCTAGTGGGCACTAGCTTTAATCCTTCTTTTTCTTTTATTCTTTGAATTAAAGGAAAATTCATGATCTATACTTCTTATGCCAGCATCTCTTGTTTTCAAGATTATCTAATGAGCTGGTTATTTTTCTTGTGTGTTCAGAATGCATTCGAGTTAACATATATATTATGGACGTCGGTAACAAACTGCTCTCCTCTTTCTTTCTTTTTTTTGCTTCATCTATTATTTGCATATTCAGTAGTAGTTATTTGAAGTAATGTTTCCTTGTGCAGTATGAGTTTGGGGTGACTTCTTGTTTTCATGAAAGTGCGTCTCAGATATCAGTGAGAGTTGCTATCGGGTAAGTCAGTTTCCATATTAGGGAGTGGGGTTTCTGGAAGCAACTCCATCAAGAACTGCTTCTACAATTCAACTATAACATTTGAATTAAACCTCTATCATCTGAATCGTGTTATAGCCTGTCAAATTCAAGAAATTTCACTGGTAATTTTGTTTTAGAAAATTCAATGGTCATTAGAAGTCATTATTCCAAGGAGGTGCTTTGGGTCACACCGTACTTTTTCCTCGAAAGAAACTGGCTAGAACTGTTTAATTAATGAGTATAATTGATAAGAGTCACACATTAGTCAGATGTGATGTTATTGAAATTGAAATTTCTAATTTAGTGGTAATACTTGACTTTTGACTGTGCAGGATAGGAGTCCAAATTTTGTGCAGCTACATTACACTTCCACTATATGCCCTTGTAACTCAGGTACTAATAAAATACTACTAATTGCTTCTTCTATATCCTTTTATTCTTATTTTCTTTTTTATGAGGGAGAGGGTGGGGATAAAGAGATGTAAACTTACAGAGAGACTGGTAGGTAGGTATCAATGGTTGACACAGTGGTAAAAGTTTGGGTTGTCAATCATGAGAAAGCAAGTTTGAGGTTGCAGAATCACTGAGGCATTAGCTTAGGTGGTATGAGCTATCCTCCCCAAAGAAAAGTCGGCTAATTGGGACCAATGGGCAGTGTTGTGTATCTGTATCACTTACCTAACCCAAAAAAAAAATGAAGGTTACAGAATAAAGTTTCTTGATTTATAAAATGACCAATCTTGTATTATTAGGGACCACATTTGACTGATTAATCTCTCACCTCTCTCAGTTTCACATTACCACATATTTAGGAAGTAACTTATATTTTTCTTATATCAGTCAATGTGTTATTCTGGAACAACATTTTTTTCCTGTTGGGAATTTCAGATGGGATCAACAATGAAGAAGACTATGTTTGATGACCAAACTGTCGAGGCTATAAAGAATTGGCAAAGGAATGCCTTGAAGAAGATGAATGAAGGGAATACAACACCAGCTGCGCCTAAGACATCAGGTGGGATCCCAAACAAATCTCCAGAGAATTCTCCCACAACCGGAATATCACCATGTTAAGAATGCGCGCTGATCATAAAATGGCTAACAAAAATGCATCCACCACTACATAGTTGCCAGTGTGGGGCATTCCTGGGAACATACACCAATTACATAAACATGACCTCCTAACATGCCCATGATTCTGGTGATGAGGTTGGTGATTGTGATGGCAAATTTTGACATTGATGTCATGGTTCGGGAACAATATATTTTCTTCAGTATTAGTTTTGCTTAGTTTTATGCTTTATACACCAGCTTAGGTTCGAATGGTTGATTGGCGCAAACTATCAGGCTACCAACCATTTATTGCCTGATTGATACAGAACAGTTCATTTGTTAAAAAGTGTGATGGTAATCATTGTCTATGGATAAAGGTTCTATACTCTTTCTCACATGCATTTCTTTCCATTTCTATTAGATTTGTTTATCTTACTATCAGAGAAATTCTAACACTGTAAATGGGATTTGTTGCAATCATGTTCAAACTCTCTATGTTCTGAATTCTATTATTTATTTATTTTTTATTGAAATATGAGGATGGAAAAGAAATGAAAGATTTAGAATGACATCCATTTTTATGTTTGTAACATGCAGAAATTGAGTGGATTAGAAGAACGATGATAGAGTTTAGAATTGAAAATTTTAGTTATTTTCAATGGGAAAACTGCATATGAGTAGAGTTAGGAGTATTAAATAACAAACTAGTCTATTTTTTAAGTTTATATTTCACTTTGATTGAATTAGGCAAAGTAATTACACATATATTGAGAATCCATTGATTAAGTCCAAAATGTCCTTCAAGCTCTTATTTCAAAATACCAAATTATTTTCCTTAAATCAAATAATTCATTCACTCAAAATTTTTAGAGGCATGTTGTGATAAATTTTTTGGGAGAATGTATGATCCTTCCTTCCTAAGGAGAAGGTTAAAAGTTCGAGCCTCATTGGGAGTATGTTATGAGTTTGCTTTAACTTGTGGCGAAAAAAATAAATATATAAATAAATTTGATTATTCATAAATAATAATAAATAAATAAATAACACCTAGCTTCAAACACCAAAATGAACCAATTGATGATGGTCAGTATAACAGTCCTTTACTTTCAGATCAATAATAACCTTCCCATGCCATCATTTAACCGTTTATCAATTCCTAACCAATCTCACAATTAAACTGTTCCATTATCAGTATTGTTCTTAGTCTAAAATTACCCTAGAATGCACCTTAAAGCTGAAAGCAACAACAACCGCATTTGCCAAATCTCTAACAGTGCAGGAATGGCCATCACCACGGATCCTTATGATAACAGTTTAATATTCAATCAAATTGTTAGTTAATTAAATATTCACTAGCATGGAGGACATATTTGAAACAACTAAACATCAGTTACATTTGAGTGAAGTTTTCTAAAGTTTTTTATTGAAAAAATTATTTGATTCAAGAAGGATAATTTAGTAATTTGGGGAGCATTTTAGCCCTAAACAATAGTTGTTAATGCATATGTAATTATTTTATTTAATTTAACCAAAATAAAAAATAAACTTTAAAATAGACCACTTTGGTTTTTCCATTTTCAAATTCTATAAATTCTTCTATTTTTCATATTTTTTTCCAAGTATCTACTAACCCTCAAAACTTGGCAGCCACATGCCTGTGTTGAATTGAAGGACTCTGGTCTACTAGTGAAGAAAATATTACATCGTTCAAGGACCATGTGTCATGTCCCAGATTTTTTTTTTGGTATTTTTTATTTATTTATTTTTTATGCATCGTTTTTTGCGCCATGTGAGACCCGATTATTTTATTGCATGTGTCTATTTATTTATTGGGATATTGAGGTGCACGCGCACGGGTTGGGAGGGGGGGGGGGGTTGAAGATGATATTTTTGTGGCATGTGTTGTAGTTGTAGTTGTGTTGAAGGAAAGGTCATTTTAGTACTTTAGTGGGTCAAAGGAAGAGGACCAATGAGGACCACTCATTTTGAATGACTAGGGTCAAGCTTGACCACCCACACACTCCCTCTTCCTCTCATTCTCGGCTACACACACACATACCACCATCTCTTATATTTTCATTTCTTCTTTCTCTCTCTACACCTCTAGTGTAATGACCTAAAGCCGGGGGTCCGAATCTCTAACAGGGTCCCAATCTGACCTAGAAACACACAAGGGCAAAATGGTCATTATGCACCTTACTATATGTTAGGAGTCATAATGATGGCGTACCAATCATTTTTAACCAAATCGAATGATGAAAGAATAATAACCTCGACTTCGGGCTCACTCTAGGGCCCTAAGGTTGATAAGAGTAAAATAGTCCTTTCATTTAAAAATTATGGAATGGAACTGATACCACTAGAAAGATGGCTCAAGAACATGCAAGCTAGACTCAAGAACGACCCTATTCGGGTTCAAAACGAAGAAGTTAGAAGTGTTGGAAGTTTGGACAACATAAGTATAGGATCATACCACTTTGTGCTCTCACTGTCACTAACAAGTTAGAACAATCATTGACCTTTGACTTGACATCGTATTAAAGAGGGACTGATTCAGGAGAAATGGTTGGCCAGACCATTCTCATCATCAATCCGGTTTCAACACTGATGTTGTTCCCATCCTCAGTTCCAAACCTCAAACACAGTCTCAAAAAGCTACAAAACAACTATGAGATTCACTCACTATCCATTCATTGTTCTACATAACCTCAACAGTCACATTGTTATACCCATTGCTCTAACATCTCATTACTACCTTAATCATACAACTCATAATGTGCTAAAAACAACCCAATACCAATTACTACAATCATTGACCATGTGAAAAAAACTCTTCGGTACATCCTTACAAACCATACCAGGAAAAAACCTCATGACATAAAGTTATGAAGATGTTTCACCGACTATTTTGTTTAGCCTTGTGGCTTAACCGGCACTTGTTAGCAAAGTTATTGAGGCACAGTTGGAGGATGGGGGGATGAAGGCCATCCTTTTTCAAATTTCTGGCGGTGAGAACGTAGAGGGTTGGACCTTACATTTAGATGGTGGTCTCAGGTACAGGGGGATGATGTTTGTTCCTTTATCTTGTCATGAAGACGTTCTTCAGGATTTTCACCACTCTTGACTCGCAATTCATCCTGGTGATACGAAGATGTATCGCAATCTGCGGCGACAGTTTTGGTGGTAAGGCATGAAACGGGATGTTTCAAAGTTTGTGGCTCGATGCCTTACTTGTCAGCAAGTGAAGGTAGAGCATCAGAGACCGGCAAGATTGTTGCAACCATTACTAGTAGCTGAATGGAAATGGGAGGATATCATAATAGATTTAGTAATGGGACTTCCGAGGTCTCAGGCAGGGAATGATGTCATTTGGGTCATAGTTGACAGGTTGACTAAGACGGCTCACTTCTTATCCATGGCAGTGACAGACAATGCAGAGAGATTAAGTGGACTGTATGTGAAGCAAATTGTCAGGCTTCATGGGGTTCTTGTATCCATTGTTTTGGATAGGGATCTGTAGTTCACGTCTCACTTTTGGCAGAGTTTTCAGGAGGCTCTTGATACGGGGCTTCATTTCAGCACGACATTCCATCCTCAGACTGATGGTCAATTAGAGTGCACCATTCAAATATTGGAGGATATGTTACGGGCTTGTATCTTAGATTTCAGGGGTAGTTGGGAGGACTACTTACTTTTGGTTGAGTTTGCCTACAATAACAGTTACCAGACTAGTATTGGCATGGCACCTTTTGAGGCATTGTATGGCAGACCTTGCAGATCTCCAGTTTGTTAGACCGAGGTCAGTGATATCGTTGCCTTAGATCCCAACATTGTCATTGAGACTATAGAGAAAATCAAGTTAATTCGATAGCGGTTGGCTACCGTACAGAGCAGATAGAAAAGTTACACTGGTAGGAGGATTTGATCCTTGTATTTTGAGGTAGGGGACCATGTCTTTCTTAATATCTCTCTGCGCAAGGGACTTTTGAGATTTCGATAGACGGGCAAGTTGTCCCCTAGGTTCATTGGACCATTTGAGATTTTGGAGCGTGTCGGCAAAGTTGCTTATCGTTTGGCATTGCTGCTAGATCTGGATAGGGTTTATGACGTCTTTCATGTTTCTATATTGAGGAAGTACGAGCTGAACCCATCACATGTTCTACGGTGGACCGATGTGGTTATTAATGAGGACGTAACCTATGAGGAAGGTCTGATCAAGATTTTTGATTCATGGGAGTAGGTCTTGCAGACTAAGACCATCACATTGGTTAAGGTCTTGTGGAGACATCACGGCGTTGAAGAGGCTACTTGGGAGCTCGAACAGGAGGTTCACTCCCAGTATCCCCATTTGTTCTCTCTTTTAGGTACGGCTTGATTTGGGGATGAAATCCTTTTAAGGAGGGTAGGTTGTAATGACCCGCTCATTT
>JAOTQH010226265.1:0-14244 GCA_025631255.1 Cornus kousa
GTCCACTAACAGCATGCAAACTTAGTTAAACTTCCATACTGTTAAATCAATAGCATCTAGATAAATATTATGCATCACGGAATTCTAATAGTTCATGAAAATAACTTAGAATTCCATTTACCAACCCAAAACAGTCCTGGAATTAAAATATATATATATCAAAACTGTGCTTTAGAAAAATATTCCGTAAGTTACTATGCAAGAGAGCTTTCTCTTAAAGTGAGAGAGCAAGCTCCCACCCAAGGGAGCTGGCTCCCTAACCTTGGGAGCCGGCTCTGTGCTTAGGGAGCCAGCTCCCTAATTCCATGGAGCTGGCTCTCTCTCTCACAGAAAGCTGTGGCCTAAAAAAACTTAAAGAGTTGGCTCTTTCCCCTTCAGAGCCGGCTCTATCCCTGCTTCCCATCATCGTCTTCATCTCCAATGATTTTAAAATCCCTTTGTAAGTCTTAGTTACAGTCCCTAGATCTCCAACTACGCCCCAAATCATCCAGGAAAACATATAAGCTCGGTATGCATCGTTACAAGATGTTAAACAGAATATGCAACTATTTGATCAACAATTAAATTTCAATTAATCAACACATATAATACAGTTTAAAATCTGAATTAACATGCATACATAACCAATTTTAATATCCGTTAACTTCCTAGAGACTACCTAGGCATGCACAAAACACAGGTCAAAGAGAGAGAGAGAGCAAGAAATAGAACTTGCCTCGAATTGCAACCTTTAACCGTCCTCTGTTTAGACTTTTTGGCGACCTTTGATTGTCGTCAACTCCTTTGTTACCCTAGGTTCAACCCACGAGCAAGCCTCAATAGCCTTTCCTTGGTTCAGCCCCTCGTTCCCATCCAACCCTAATTCTTCCTCTCAGTTTTCTCTCAAACCTCTCTGTAATTCTCTCTCCCTCCACTGCTCCATGAATAGGGTTCTAAACCCTTAGCAGATACATAAGGTTATATTTATATAGGCTTCTCAAAACCCTAAACCTAATTATATGAGGAGACAAAAAAGAAACGAAAAGACAAGAAAATATAAAATAAATATTTATACATAAGTCGGTTATCCCATAACGTGCTTTTATAATATATATATAAAACCCTAAAATTATATCATACATATTTAATGAATAATGATACTAATTTAATTATTAACTATTATTAATAATTAAACTAACCCCATATACATATATATCCATCCATGGGTAAAACTATACCCATTTACACTATCCAAAAAGTCCATTGATCCTATCCAAGTCTAACTCCATTTAAAAAAATAAAAATAATACATTTAATTTAACATTTAATTTCCACATAAGCATATAATTTAATTAAAATAAATAAATCAATTAGACAACTAAACAATTAACAAACAGCCAAATAAACAAATAAATAATTTAAACATGTACATGAAATCACATAAGCACACACTTAAAATTAAACAATTAATTCATTTAAATAGATAACACGAAACCACATAACCACGTAGCCAAGCAAACAACTAAAAATGCACAAGAAATAAAAATTTAAATTTCAATTATATTCTTTTGAAAACTAGGGGTATTACAATTTAACATTTTTCAGGGCTGGGAAAGGAAATAGGGGACACCGACCTTTCACAAGCATGAAGAAGACTAAGAGGTTTTTTTTTTTTTTTTTTTTTTTTTATATTTATCACACTTTTGTAAAGGTCCCAAAACCATAATGAAGTGTATTCATTTTGCTTGCAAGTCATAATCATGTATTGTAAACTATAACTCTTGTTGGTATTTTGAAAGGAAGCGAGACTATGTAAATATTTTGTGTTGAATTTGATGATGATGATGGGTCATCTGGAGGAGGTTGTTGATATTGTTGTTTTAGGAGTGTATTATATATATATATATATATATATATATTTATATTTTGCGTTGGGACAGGTTGGATAAGTCTTAAAGGGCCAAGAAAGGCCATTGCATTTTTTCATTTAAGCAGGTTGTTGTAGGCCCCTTTTAGCATAGGTCATGCTAATTTTTTTTTTATAATTGGTATCAGTTTAGGGTCATTACAAAGTTGGTATCAGAGCAATGGTTCGAAAATCATTAGGATGACGGGTAGAGGCCTACCTAGGGCTATGTGGGAAGTCATTTGCATTATTTGTATGACTACTTGCTAAAGTGTTTTGTTATTTGAAAAGCATGCTTAATTGTCTACTTGTTTACATGTTTATATGCTTACGATTTTGAAGGACATGCTTCCTTGCTATTTGTTTACACATTTATATATTTATATGCTAAAGTTTATGTTACATGGTCATATACGAGGAATAATTAGATGATCTAACTGTGTAAATGAAATGTGAAAGAAAAGGAAAGCATGTTGATCGTGTATAAGGAACATAGTGATGAAAAGTGGTAATCACGATGTGTGCAGTTCTAATTTAGATACTAATGTGATAAGTAATGAGCATATTATATGTAAATGTGTTTCGTGTAGTATTGTGGGTTTCATTCATTTTGTATACGTATATGTCCATATCCTTATGTGGTTATACAGTTAAGCACTGGGATGGTTGCTAGTATGATGGGGTACTTGTCACGGCATTAAGGGTTGTGTAAGTTTTGACTTGAGTAGGCGAGGAGCTCGGTTGCTCCAGGGTTGTTTAGAGTGTCAATTCTTATCAAACGAATGGCGTGGACTTCTAGCTCATGGATTGAGCTATTCAGTGTGTAGTCATCCTGATTTTCTTGTTACATTTTGTGTGTTGCTTAGAGCACGACTATAGAATGGGTTCATATTTCATAGCATAATGTCCTTGTTGTGTGTGAGTTTCGTGCATTAGTGGATGGGTTTTGGTGACTGTAGAGGTCAAGTGTGCAGGTGAGGGTTTCGATATAACCTCAGGAAGTCAGCGTTTGTGACTTAGGTCATGGTTTGGTATGGAGGTTCTTTTTGAACTGATCGCAGTAGGTGTGACAGAAGTTGTTTAAGTCACAAATGTAGTCTATCGGTTATAGATGTGTATTTCGGGTGTTCTGGTGTAGTCTAAGAAAGTGTGTTGGTTACGGTTGGTTGAGGGGTGATTTTCTATTTTGAAAAGTTGTGGGAGTGTGCTATGGGTAATTGACTCTCGATGAGTTGGTTGCATGGCTCAGTCGATGAAAAAGGTTTTGGGTTGGCACAGCTGTCTAGAAGGTCTCGAGGTGAGGTATGGTGGTCAGTTTTAGCTGTATAATGCAGGGTTACATGATAAGGTAGGTAATATGAGGTCATTGGAGTGCTTAGTTATTTACGGATGAAGTGAAAGCTGGTGAGTATTATGTTATCAAATGAATTATGTTCTAGAATTTGAAAGCTATGGATTCGGGTTGTTTTTCAGATTATGTCTGTCGTATCAGGAGATAGAGCTTGTTGTTTAAGGATTCGAAGAGATAGACTAATAATTGGAGTGATTGGGATGAGGTTGATTTTATAGGTTAGTTGGTAGCCCTATTTGATTTTGTCATGGTCAAGAGTGTTCTAATGAATAGTGAAGAAGGGAGGTAGTAACGTTGAACTTGGAGTATGAGGTTTTCTCATTTAGGCACGTAGATCACCTTAGAAGGAGTGGATTGAGTTGTCGATTAAGTGTTAATGATTGATGGCATCATTGATTGTATTGAGGTGACAGTTGGGTATTGAGTATTCTGGGTTTTACGCTCATTTTTGTTTTGAGGATTTATCGGTATTGAGGTTATTTTCTAGTAATACGCAGTGATCATTATAGGGAGTATTGAGAATAATGCTTCTTCTTTTGTTACGATGATATTGTCTTAAGGATATTCGAAGAGAGATCTTTTAATAGTGGCCGGCTTGATGGTTCGGTGGGATGATAGGATAGAACTGTAGTTGGAATGAGTGGCAGTAGAGGTGTTATAGTGTTGTGGTGTGATGTTTAGTGCTAGTGAGCAGAGTGGTTTAAGGTAGGATCCAAATGCAGTTTAAAATTACGAGTTGTTTATTGTGTGTTGTCAAGTAGGTGATGAATTGTGTGACAGTTGAAATAATTGTGGAACGGGTGATCTTGTGTCATTGTATTGTATAGAGTTTCTCATTGGGAGGTTATTGGGTAGGATGGGACGCGGTGTCGAACGTAAAGTGATGGTTCCTAGTGTTAGTATGTTGAGGGCATTGGTGCTTTTATCTGATTAGTTTTGGTTAGCATAATGTTGCGGAGAAGTGTGTGTGAGGTTTTTGTGTTGATTTTGTAGAACGGTCCGATAATGGCGAGATCGCTTAGATTGGTGTTTGTGGTCCCGTATGTGTTCCAAGTTGGTTCTTCTCCTTGTGTATAAGGAGTTCAATTCATCTCAGGTGAGATTGGGTGTCCATAGTTAGACAAACGACTAGTAGCGTGTGACAGGTTGTCGGGTGCATTTAGGTATGATTCATCAGAGTTTTATGAGAGTGGGGTTCGTTACCCTTCCCGTTTGTTCTAATCCTGGTAAGGACATCGGTTGTCGTGAGTCTTGTTCTCCAATTAGGGTTGTGCGCATTCGTGGGAGGATGGACCTGTGTGTTGTTTGTTATGTTGTTAGAGTTCATCGGAAGAAGCTCCGATTAAAAGGAGTTGATTCACTCCCTCGGAGGGAGGTGGAGTCTTTAGTTTTTGTAGTGCACGTTTTGAGTGTGGTTTTGACCAGTGGTATGTGAGGCACGAGTTTTTGAATGGGGATTGTATGTTCTCAGTGTCTAGTACTGGTGGTGGTGGTAAGGAATCTGTCATGAATGAAAGATTGAGGATGATTAGGTAATATGAGGTGACTCATGTATTTGGATGTTTTTATAGGTGATTGATTCTAATAGTGTTTTGAGGACAGGTGTTGGTATTGTCGAACATTATGCAGCTAGAGAATGATTATGGGATTTCATTAAGGAATAATGAGAATGATTGACTTTGGTTTTGAGGTTTCAGACATAAGATAGTCGTATTGTGTGTTTTAACAAGGTTAGAATTGAATCGAATGGTGTTATGGAGTTGTTTACCTGATATGGGTATTACGAGAAGATTAGGAAGCTTATGGAGTTGTGATTTTGTTTGTTATAGTTATATGGTTGAGGTATAATTGAGATTATGAGGATCAGTATGTGACTGTATAGTTGTTGAGGTTATGTAGAGCGATGGATTAATTAAATAGTGGATTTCGTGGTTGCTTTGAGAACTATGTGGGGTTGTGTTTGAGGTTTAGACCTGAGGACAGGAATGACGGCTGTGTTGAGATCGGATCAATTATGAGAATGGTAACCATTTTTCCCGAGTTAGTCCATCTTTAGCACGATGTTGGGTCAAAGGTCAATGATTGTTTTAAATTGACGCAAATAGTGAAAGTATGGTATTGGGCGTGTGTCAGTGTAGTGGTATGGATTCAGGTAGGTTATTTCAGAAGATGAGGTGTGTTAGGTGGGACCAAGTGCCCAAGCCGTTTGATTATTAAAGATTTTGTTTTGAGGATTCGTGCCATGGGTGCAACATAGTGCGCTTTACCGATTTGGTGATTAATGTTTATGCAATTATTGGGGGACTCATTGTTTAACCATTTTGAAGTTATTAAGAGTAATAATTATCATATAGTGTGATTAGTAGTCGTTGCTACAGTTATGTGGTGGTGTAGTTACGTACTAGATAACGAGTGTTTGGTTTACCAGGGATGTGTAGATTAGAGTTGAGATTGATCGAGAGATAGATAGGATTCCTTATTTGGGGTTTAATGTGTCATTTAAAGGATGTGTTGAGGTTAGATGTTGTCTTTTTTGGTGGTCTAATGACTGTCCTTTTCTCGGGCTTTGGAGCCTTTTGTGAATGTATAGAATAAACTAATGTCCGTTTTTGAGTTAGGCATAAGGTCCTATTAGTCTTGTGTTTTGATGAAGAGAGTGATAGGTAACCACATTAGGTTTTGGTGGTAGCGGCGTGTGATCGATTGGTGACGTCCGGTGTCAAAGACAATAATGTCGGTAAGTTCATAGTCTCGAGGTTTTATGAGGTGTTCTCGGGAACTGTGTGACTGTAGTTTTCTCCTTAAGGAGGGTAGATTTCAAGGACGAAATCTCTTTAAGGAGGGTAGATTGGAAAATTTCTATTTATTTTTTGTCATTTTTCATTTTTCTAGAAATTTTGTTGTTGCAAGTGTGACAACCCAGATTTTTAAGATTTAATTTATTTCATTATATTTTTAGTTGTCATAATTATTTATTTAATTATGATTGGATTTACCCAATTAAAGATTAATGTTTCAGTTTGTTTGATTTAGTTGTTGCAATATCTGTTGGAGATGAGGAGCACCTGCCGAATTGAGATATGTGTAATGGTTTGATGTTGTCAAGTTTATGCATGTATATGATATATATATGTAATGTATTATGGTATGGATGAGAATGAGGTATGCTGCCAACCGTAAATGGAACGAAAAGGATTGAAACTGAAGGGGTAATGGTGAGGCCTGCGAGGAGAATAAATGGGTTTAATTTTGTCTTATATATATATATATATATATATATTGTGATGATGAAAAGATAGAATAAGAGATAAGGAAAAAACAAAAAAAAAAAAAAAAAAAAAGAAAAGAAAAGAAAAGAAAAAGTGGGTGGCTGATGAACATTGTGTTGATATTTTGTGAATTATTTGGTGATCTGTTGTGTCGTGTTGGTGGTTTTGCTTATACATTTGGTTTGTGTGTGCATTACCGACTTAGAGGATTTGAGTAAAGAGATTAGATAGCTCACAGAGAAAGAATAAGAGGAGGCACACACGGAGAGGGCTGAGAGTAAGCCGAGATGGATACACAGAGAGGGCTGACAGTTGATGCTCTGATATTTCAGTGATTTATTTCTTTTACAATGGATTTAAACTTTGCCACTGAAGGGAAAGTTGACAAGCGCGTCGAGATCTACGTTTTGATCGGAGCAAAGTCCCGTTTGGCCACCATTGGATTTCAAAATTTTGGGCATATTTTGACTTTTTCATCTATTTGAGGTAGGGGTGTTTAATCTACAATCTCTCTTAATTTGTAGTATAACATGTTAAATTGTGATTAATTCATACTAAGTTGTCTTGATGTTATGTGTATGAGTTATAATTCCATGTAAATTTCATGTTTAGTGATGTGTATGTTGATTGTTGATGAAATATGATATAGGCATACTTAAATGATTATATTTTTAATTTAGATGTGTAATTGTTGAGATTGTACTAAGTGTAAGCATGTTAGGGTTTGTATAAAATTCCTTATTAAGCATGTAAGTTTTTAAGGCTAAATTGTATAAGTTTATGGCAAGCATGAAGCATGAAGCATTCATGCATCCATTGGGAAGGAAATTGGAAATTAGTTTTGAAAGAAATGAAAAGGGTTTTGGGGCAAAGTTTTGGAAAAAGAATTTACAATAAACCTGGCCGCCTACGAGTTACCTAGAGACTGTGGCATTAGTGTGGCCTAGAGGGAACTGGGGAGATTGCCCTAACGTGGTTGAGTTACCTAGATCCCAAATGATGCCATGTAGTTGCCATGGGTCAAGGACAGTTAGCCAATCCTTCTCTCGTGGTGCCATGGAGTTGTCAAGGGCCAGGTTGCACTAATGGTTTGAAAATGATGACAGAGAAGGTTTTGATAATGGGGAACAACATTGCATAACATTGCATCCCATAACATGCATGGTTTGCTTATAATTTGCATTATTGTTGTTGACGTGTTGTTTCAACCCCAGAATGTGTGATCCCGTTATCTTTTCCTTTATTCTTCGTTTGGATTCACGGGGTCATTAAGAGATGTGTCTTAGGCACCTCTTACTGAGCGGTTGGCTCACCCCTCTATTTATTAAAATTTTTCAGGAAACGAAAAAGAGGTGGCGGACAACCATCCACCACAAGTTTAGACGGAATTGGAGATTTTTTTTTCTTTTTTTCTTTTTTCTTCAAAACTTTAATATTTTGTAAATATAAATCTTTACTATTCTGTAAAACTTTAGTATAATTTGTAGAATGTTATAAATTATGAACTTTTGATTTCAGTTGTATTTCATGGACTGTAAATTTATGTAATTAGAGTATGTTCCTTGTAAATGAGTATGGGACTATGTAATAGACTGGCGTTTCCATGTTTTGAAGGAATTGGGGGAACGAGACTCTTTTTATATGTATATTGTTGTTTTGGGAATATATTATATTTTATTTGCATTATGTGTTGGGACATGATAGATTAGTTTAAGGCCAAGTGAGACCATTACATTTTTTTTTTTTTTTGCATTTCAACAAGTTGTGGTAGGACCCTTTTTAGCATATATCATGCCGAATTTTTTATATGATTGGTATCATTTTGGGTCGTTACATATACTTACTATTTTCAAGATATTAGATATGAAAAATGATTGGTAAGATTTTAAAGATTAGAAAATAAAAGAAAAACTTGCTAAAAAGGGGAAATAAAAAAAATTAAAAATGGAAAATGAATACATAACTCATTTGTTTCTCTTTCTTTTCTATATATATATATATATATTTCAATTCCCAAATTCAAATGTGGTGTTATTATTTTGCTTAGCAGATTATATTGGCAATTTGACACCGATAAAGCTTTAGAATTATTTTTTAATGAGAAAAATAAAGTGGAAGGAATAGGAAAACAAAAGGAATTAAAAAAGATGAGTGGACCATTTTTATGGACCATCATCCATCATTAAAGTGGTTTCACTATTGAATTTGAAAAAGTTAAAATTTATTTTTATTTAGTAAATTCGCAAACCACTAATATCTAGGAATTTTTTTTTTTTTTTTTTCTAAAGAAAAACTTCAATATGGCAAAATTTTCTAATCTCCTTAGAAAAAAAAATATAAATTTTTGCCACTTTATGAAGTCAACTCATGCACCCATACTACATCCAAATTTATCACTAACAGTTGGGTCCCACTTAATAGAATTTTCAACATTCCCATAAAATAATTAGTGACATTTAGAATTTGGGCAAACTACAATTACCTCCCCTGAGGTTTAGCCTAATTGTAATTAAACCTGAGGTTTGCCATTTTTTTTGCAAAGACCCTCCTATGTTAGATTTTGCTATAAATTTACTTATTTACCCTCTTTATTATATTGTTAAAAATAAACAAAAATATCTAAAAACATAAAATGACGATTTTGCCCACTAATATTTTCCCATTAAATTTCCTTTTTATTTTTCCCTTTTCCCACTATTCCTGTCCTCTCCGTCACTACCAACCATATATACACACACATGTACATTACAACAGATGAGACCATGGCGGCGAGGATGGCTGGGTTTGCAACGAAGAAAGTGCCAAGGTTTGGGGTTAATGTCGAGGTTGATCTCCACATGGCGACGGTGATGATTCTGGTCTGGCGGCAAGGACATAATGATGCAGGTTTTCGGCATCGAAAAGAGAGCCCCTAGCTGGAATTCATTGCCTCCTGCATATTCGACCGCTTGGACTCCCTTTCCGATGCCAGATTCTGGTTCTGACGAATGTGAATACTTCAGTATGAACTACGGGATCTTGATCTCCACATGCGCTGCCATATCCCTCATCGAAAATCCGATCACAGACGTCAAAACCTCCACCACTGCCATTAAAATATGGCTGAATTCACTGTTAGTTTGCCACCATTAGAAATGCCCCCACCACCGCCGATTGTGGTGGTGCTACCAATTGTTGGGAGTTTATGTTGGTTTTGGCCTCTGCAAAATCATCTGAATCAGACCTAAGAAAAAATAGAAAATCGAGGGTAAACACATTCATCCATCGACCAAAATGGCTAAAAATCTCACTGGTAGTATGGGTCAGAGATCGAGATCATGAATCATGCTAAGATCGATATCATATATATGCCTACAACAAACTCTGAAATTCCAACCCAAATTTTTTATATATATATATATATATATATGTATATATTTCTTGGGTGGTTATAGTGATATATATATATATAAATATGTCATACCCACCATCAATGAACCAAATAGATCTACCACCTAGCCATATTTCCCTTCCACATGCTTCCTTCATTGTGAGATGGCAACAAAATAACCCAACCCCATGGAATTATAGTTATACAATTAATGATAAAATAATTAAAAATCAAATTGTTGATTATGGGTAGGGCTTGCTGGTGAATTGAAGGTGAGAGAAAGATGGTCCACGGACTCATCTCTCTTTATATATAAGGGTACTTTGGTCCATTATTATATTATTTTTTTGTTATTTAAAATACTATGGGCATTTTAGTCACTTCAAACCAAATTTTTGACAAAAAGTAAAACTTTTTGTACAAGGGAGGTCTTTGCAAAATTGGTTAAACTTCAAGGGGACACATTGCAACAAAATGACAAATCTTAAGTTTAGTTGCAATTATGTCAAACCTCAGGAGAGGTCATTGTAATTTGCCTTAGAATTTTCAACATTCCTGTAATTTGCCTTAGAATTTTCAACATTCCCATAATGAGTGACATTCAGTAATTAAAGCATACCACAATCCAGATCCAGTGTGGATGGCACTACAGATTCAGCTAAGTACACCAATGATATTATGTCAAAGTATAAGCAAATTCCTTCCCTGAATGACATGGTGTGATGCCATTGGTCTAGCCTATATCAGCAGGTGGTGTCTTTCACACAGTACAACCACTCACTTACATTGTTTAGTATATATTTGGACTTACACACAGCCGCATAATGTGGCTTAACCCTTTTTACCCTTTTGACCTTTTCATTTATTGCGTTTTGCCCCTTTTATCTTTAACAAAAGCATGGTTTTGAGTCTTTTGACCTAAATTGATTAATTAATAATAGGGTAATTTACACAGACCTCCCCTATTGTTTGCCATAATTACAGGTGGCACCCTTCCTGTTTCAAAAATTACGCGGACCTCCCCTACTTTTTAAAATATCCTACACAGACCTCCCTTCTGTTACGGTCAACGCTAGTCAACGACGAAAATTGATGATGTCATCTACTAATTTTTGTAAAATTTCTAAAATACCCTTCTTTATATAATTTCATATTATATTTAAAAGATATATATATATATATATATATATATAATACACAGCATAAAACCAGTAGACAATATTTGGGAATTTAATACACAACAGAGATATCAGTAGCACAATTACATGAAATTACAGTTAGGTTAGAGAAATCAATGGTGAATTTTGTGTGGGTTGTGAAGAAAAAAGAGGAAGAACTAGGAAATGGGTTCAAAGAAAGAGTTAGAGAGAGAGAGGATCGATAGTGAGAGAGTGAATGGATCAGAGGGAGATACTTGGGCATGAGAGAGTGAAGGGGTTTCTGAGTCACTGCAAGTGAAACTCAGCGGTGAAGAGTATATGCGCGGAGGTGTTGATACTAGCTTGGCCGATGATGGCAGAGTAACACCTGAATGCAAGGATAGTGGTGGAGGAGATAAAGGTGGGAGTGAGGGTGGAGACGTGTGATGTTTCGTTTACCACCACTAAATTGGAAGATATGAAACAAATTTAATTAATTTTTTTAATTTTAAATATTCGATCTCCCAAGAAGTTTTTTATGATTACAATTAAGTTTTTGCAAGTGGGAACTAAACTCTCCTGAGACCGAATCGAAATCAAGGAGAAATGATTGAAACTAATTAATAACATGAATTTGGGAATCTTTTTAATTTGCAACCTATATTATTTCCAGAATTTTGCCATATCAAACTTGTAATACATTGTCGGATTATGCCGGAAAAAGTGCAGAGGAAGACAATTTGGACCGGAATTAAACATAGCTGAATATATATGCTCTCAGTAAAATCTATGCAATCAGATGAGTTGGCCTCTTGATTCTTTGGTTCAGATGGGTAAGTTAGAGAGAAAAAAGTAAGTACTTGAACGAAGGTTGGTGATAGATTATGCCACCTGCTTGTTTGTTACACTACACATGCTTTTGGAAAAGATGTTGTGTATAATTGACAAACTGATGTTATGCTTATTCAATAACTTATGGGTAGTTTAGTAATTTTAGATGCCAAAGAAAAGGTGTTTCAGTAATTTTGACAGGTCTGTTAATATATTTAACGGTCCGTCACACATAAGGGAGGTCCGTGTAGAATATTTTCAAAATTAAGAGAGGTCCGAGTAATTTTTCAAACCCAATGGAAGATCCTTGTAGTTATGGCAAACCATAGGAGAGGTTTGTATAAATTACTCTTCTTTTTTCACAGTAGTGTCAGGCTCTTAGAGCACCCCATAATTCATTACCAATATACAATACCCCGTCATACATACAACAGATAAGTACCAAAAAGGGAATTCGAACTCCTAGAAGTGAATGAGATTTTTTTTAAACTATCATTTATCAAATTTAAATTTTTTAAATCAAAAAGACATTTATCAAATTATATTTTAAATTTAGACTCAAACTTTCATTTGTAAGATTACAATATGTGATAAAAATTTTAAAAAAAAAATAAATAACAAAAAGAAAAATATAACATTTTAATGACTTTTGTTTATAGAATATTTATTTATTTGTATTAAAATCATCGTGAATTATACACAAGATCTTTTTATAGATTTTGTTGCCCAAGTATAGACTCTAGAGGGGGGATGAATAGAGTCTTTAGCAAACAATGACCAATTTCCAATTTGCAGATTCTATTTAAAACCTTCAAACAATTATGCTATAATCAAGATATAAATATAAGCAATTAATAGCATAAATATAAAGGAGATAAGGGAAGAGAGATTGCAAACATTCACACGGCGATTTTAGCGAGGTTCGGAAACTCCTACTCCTCGGCTCAAGACCCCTCTTGAGACTTCCCAATCCACTATGGCTTCTCCTTACGGGTGGAGAGCAAACCTTTACATGAAACAACACCTTGCTTCACCTTGCTAAGAGACAACCTCTCTTAGTCTTCTTTTGGGTCACACCAACCCTTACAAATATGAAGCCAACTAGCTTCTTCTTCCTTTGCTAAGAGAACACCTCCTCTTAGGCTTTACAATAGATATGAAAATCAGATTTTCAGTACAAGATAATCTCTCACAGATTTGTAGTACAAAGTTTAAGCTCACAAGCTCACTCTAGAGTATATATATGAATAAATTGAAGCTCAACACTCTATGAATGATATGGGATGAGAGAGTATGATATGAAATGAAGAACAAAAGCTCTTTGGATGCTATATAATATTTCTCAATGGTAGCAACACTTAATCCCGAAGTCCCCTTACTCTATTTATAGAGATTGAGCAAGTAATTCAAAAAATATAGCTGTTGTGCACACTGCCCAAGAGAAAATAGCCGTTCAGATTCAAGTCTACACAATTTCGGTCGACCGAAATGAAACACCCTTGTGTTTCGGTCGTCCGAAATGGTTTAAAGCTGAACAACATGCTCTCAGTATCTCTGCTTCGGTAGAACGAAGTGAACTCTCAGTTCTTTCGGTCGATCAAAATAAATAGGAAGTGGTTTCTGCATATTCATTTCGGTCTGCTTTATGAGTTCTATTTCGGTTGTTGCTTCATGAGTTGTTCTAAGTTAATAGATTACACAGTATTGTGTACAGGACATCTGCATACCTTATTTCCATTGAAAATATTTAAGTAAATGTCAGTAAGGAAGTACTGTGATGACCTTGGTTTTTAAGCCAGTGCGTCAGTGAAGAACCGAAAGTTAACCCGGTAACGAGTCCGAGATGCGGAAGCAAAAGATAGAACCAAAGTTTATAGAGATACAAACCACCTCTAAGACACCAAAGTGACCTTCCAAGAAGTCACGGAGCACAAAGAGTTCGAAAGCGGAAACAAAAAGTCAAAACGGACAAAAACCTCAACCAAGGGGTAAAATGGTCAAATCATAGTAAAAGAGAGAAAATTGACTCAAAACAAGTCAAACAACCTAATTGAATCATTTTAAGACTTTCCAAGAGGTTCCATGAACATTGGACAAAAATCCTACAAAACACCCTTTCCCGGTTTAAGCAAAAACTGACACCCTCTCACTAAAACATGAATAACTCCCACTGTGATTAGAGTTTTAATTCATGGTTGGTGTCATTGGAAATCTGACTTCAAACTCATGAATTTAGGCTTAAGAATCATGTAATGACCCGGTCTTTTTCCTCCTTTTTCATTTTTGGAGATTTTCATTTTTCGTCTTTATCCTATTTTGTCTTTTCCTTATTTCGTCTTTTTTCCGTATTTCATTTTTCATTGTATAACCTCACTTCTAGTGTTCAGATTTGTTTTTGG
>JAOTQH010226482.1:0-14243 GCA_025631255.1 Cornus kousa
GAATATAGCTTTCAATTTCATTTTTTGAGATTCGACTGCCAAGGCATTCATCAACTCACTTTGATGAGTAAAATCTTTAAATTGTTCTAGAAATAAGTTATGTTGTACCTCCTTTTTGCTTTTTTTGCCACCTTTCTTAGATGTTTTTTCGTCCAAGGGGTCATACAATGCCATGCGAACTTTCAGCACTAATTGCACGCGAATCATCATTGCTACTGAACCTGATGTTAATACTCCAGGTGTTGACAGAGTAGATGGATTGGTTAGGACTGTTGACGAAGTAGGTGGAACAATTTCTGGTCAATTTCCAGACTCATTCTATCGATCTCACTGCTCTTTTGTTTTTTCCTTTATCATTGCTTTTGAAAATGGAATTCCATTTTGACGAATTCTTTAAAATACTCCAATAGTGATCAACTTAAATGGCTCATTTTTTATGTATTAAATATATTTCTTGCTTCATTGAGCTATAAAAAATAAACAATAATTAAATAAATAAAAATTTTAAAAATTTACAAAGTAAAAAAATTACTGCATCTTCAACGTTGAAACCACTGGGAGTATGATGTTGGATCTGTTTGTAATATCCAGAAAATTTGTTAAAAGTTTTTTTTAATGTGTGAGGAACGATTTTGCAAACCCGGTATAGTTCGAGACGTTTAGCCCCCAGATTGAGATGGATTTTCAGATTGAAATTTTTTTAAAGAATCCAAATTATAATTGGATTGCGGTGGTAATTCAAATTTATAAGATTGGTTGAGATGGGGGCGAAGGAATGGAGGTGGAGGATTCATGGAGGTGGAGAATTCATGGAGATGAATGTTAAAAGTAATATTGAGAGAGATAATTATTGAAAATGAGAATTATTCGTAGAATTGAATTAGTATTTATAGTGTGTGTGTGTGTGTGTGTGTGTGTGTGTGTGTGTGTGTGTGTTTTAAAAAATAAAATAGCAGTTTGATAAACAAATACTGCTGTTTCATAAAAGAACCGTTTGATAAACAAATACTGATGCCGAGTGAAGAGACAGGAGCAGTGAGCCAATAAAATATTATGCACAATGGATAGAACATATCCAAACACTTCTGTATATGTAGACAAGAGCATAGATAAGATTATATGGGGGCCACAAAATTCATTATCTACTTTATGCGCATATCACCCCTCTCTGTTTACTTTTCAGACTTCTTCTCTATTTGGAGCCGTGCACCAGATGCTCTTAGGTTTTGACAAATTATACACAAATAGAGTATTTGACCTTTATTATTTTATCCTTCCCTAAGATATGGAATGTTTGTCCACCCCAAATTTGGAATGTGTACTCAACACTCCCTGCCTTAATGAAAATTTTAAAAATGACTAAGTTGTATTAAAAAACAACAATAACATTATATTTTGACATGAAATGATTAAAAAAAAGAAAAGATAAGAAAAAGTTAGATACGGTAATACAGTGTCTACAAGATGGGGGAAAAAATAAAAGGATAGTCTTTTGGTTCGACAATTTTTTTATTATTAAATTATATAAGAGTATAATAAATTTGTATACTTTAAAAAAAAAAAAAATCAAAATAATAAAGGTCAAATACTCTATTAATGTATAATTTATTCAAATTTCAGATGAAGTCAAAATAATTTATTCAATAATCAATTAAAATATTACAACTCACACAAGTGACCCAGTGATTAAAAGGGATTCAAAGGATCAAATACTCGACATTCCTGAGTTGACTCTCATAAAATTCATTCCTAAGTTGACTCTCATAAAATTCAAAAACGTAGGATTTACAAGTGTGTCCGAACTTTAATATATGATGTTGAGTGAGGAAAGGAATATTTTGGTTCTACCTCATCTACATAAGAAATTTGTAGGATAATGTAGAACCTTGTATTGTCATGGTGTATTGCGAGAGTTATTAGCCTTCAAATAATTGAAACCACACCCTTAGTAACACATGCCCTACGTGCAACAAGTCAAAGAAAGGCTTGCAACCAACTATAATAGTGAGTGGAGTGTTTTAATAAGGTAATTAAACAAATAGTTAGTGGCTAGCAAGGCCTCCCTCAAATATTCAATACCCAGACATAACCAAAATTTGTCCTTTCCTAGTCCACTGGGTTGTGTCTCAATTGTCTTAGCCCAGCTGTGTAGTAGATAGACTCGGTTGAAATTAAAGTCCCCTCACCATTTAATTAAAAAAACCAACACGTTACAAAGCTGTATCTCTCTTTTTATGAGATATCAAGCTGTATTTCACTCAACCTCAACCTCACCCTCACCCTGCTTCCTTCCCAGTAGCTTCGCAGTTCTCTCTCTAGCTTTCTCTCTCTATAAATACCATACCCCCCATTTCTTCTTTACTACAAACTAGTACCAAAAACCAATTACTCCGCTGCCCATTTTATATATATCTTCTGAAATTCAACAATGGCTTCTTTTGTTTGTACTCATTTATTCACAAAAATTGTTCTTTTATTGTCTCTGTTCCATTTCACCTCGGCAGCGAGGAGACTCACTGAGTCAACTCAGGATCAGCAAAATCTTCTGTTTCAGTACCACAATGGCCCTCTTCTTACCGGCAAAATCTCCGTCAATCTCATTTGGTACGGCAATTTCAAGCCTTCCCAACGTGCCATTATTTTAGATTTCATTACCTCTCTCTCTTCTTCTTCTTCTTCAAAACCCACAATGGACCAACCATCTGTCGCCACGTGGTGGAAGGCCACAGAGAAATACTACCATCAGATCAGCTCCAAGAAGTACTCTTCTCTGGCACTACTATCAATGGGTAATCACGTCCTGGATGAGAATTACTCATTGGGTAAATCACTCACCGGTCAGCAGATCAAACGGCTGGCAGCGAAGGGTGATCAGAAGAACGCCATCAACGTTGTGTTGACCTCGTCTGATGTGATCGTTGATGGGTTTTGCTCCAGTAGGTGTGGGACCCATGGGTCTGCTAAGAGCAGCGCCCAGGTTGAGGGCAAGAATTACAAGTTTGCCTACATCTGGGTTGGTAACTCGGTGACTCAGTGCCCGGGTCAATGCGCTTGGCCGTTCCACCAACCCATCTACGGACCACAGAGCCCGCCCTTGGTTGCACCCAACAACGATGTGGGCTTGGACGGTATGGTCATGAACCTGGCTAGCCTGTTGGCTGGGACGGTTACGAACCCATTTGGAAATGGCTACTATCAGGGCCCGGCGGGTGCACCATTAGAGGCTGCGTCGGCTTGTCCTGGGGTTTATGCTAAAGGGGCCTACCCGGGCTATGCTGGGGACCTGTTGGTGGACCCCACTACTGGGGCTAGCTACAATGCGCACGGTGTCAATGGGAGGAAGTATTTGGTTCCTGCGCTAATTGACCCTTCAACTTCGTCGTGCTCAACTCTGGTCTGAGATCAAAATGTTTCACACGTGTGTAACAAATGTATTCATAGGAGAGTATAAGAGATTCTTTGATTCTTTATTGAATTTTCACGTTGAATAATAATATCAATTTGTTTCAATTGTTATCAATGTTTATCTCTCCAAATATATATATAGGTGAAGTGCAAAAAATACCCCTCAAATATGCATATAGTGCATGTCACACTCCTCTCGTGCAAAAAAACATTCCTCAAGTTTCAATTTGGTGCAATCAAGTTCCTCTTGCAAATTTAAAATCAAACTTGACTAAAATACCCTTAATCAATAATTTTATAAAATATATAAAAATACACAATTTTATAAAAAGACAAAAAAAGACTATAAACAGCCCCGCCTCTCACGCGACAGCCGACACCGGCAAGCAAGAAGAAGAAGGGCTCCGCCGTCGTTGCACAACCATCAGTCCAGTCGAGCTTCATCATTGCCGAAGCCACCGCCGAACCGAACCCATCTCACCGGCCGTCCATCTCCGTCGGTCCACCGATCTGAACCTCACTGCCGCACTCCGTCCCAAGTCGTCGTTTCAGCCATCTAGTCCGCTTCAGTCGCTGCCGAAGAGGTTGTGATTTTTGCCAGCGTTGTGAATCTGGCCGTGAAGAAGAAGCTAGGTGGATGGAGAAGAACCTACCGGCGAGATCTTTTCTTATCTCTCCTCACCTCTTTCATCTCTGAATGTCACAGATCTTAGCAATATATATGAAAGCCTCATTTTCGGTGTTTATATATATATATATATTTGTGTAGGATAAGAACGTGAGGTTCAAAAGAACTACTAGATCAAGCACTCTGAGGATCTCACGGTCAAGGCTATGATGCTTGATTCTAAAGCGTCTGATCTTGACAAAGAAGAAAGACCCGAAGAAACCCAGTTTCTCTTTCTTTCTCTATTTCTTTCATTTGTACGTGGTAATTATCTTATGAAAGTTTGCTGCTTGGGTGATGTGTTTGTGTGTGATGTGATTGATGTATGGTTGAGATTCTTTAATTTACTCTCTGTAATAGTACTATAGTACATTTTTGGTTTTGATTTGAACTACTTTGATTGGTTTATTGACTTATGATGTTGAGATTGCGATTGATATGCATCATTTTCTCCGTATTTTGTTTTTCAGTGATGATGATGTAGAAGAAGACGGTGGTGGGAGAGAGTAGAAAGAGGAGGGGTGTTTTGGGAAGATTAAAAGGGCAAAATGAGTATTACAGCAATAATAATTTAGAGGTGTTTATTGTACAAAGGGGTAATTTTGCACAAGTTCAAAAAATTAAGGGTATTTATTGCATACTTTTTTAATTAAGGGGTAAAAGTGCTACAAAAAGTATATTTGAGGGGTATTTTCTGCACTTTCCCCTTATATATATATATATATATATATATATATATATATATTTCAATGTGAATTCTTGGCCATTCCAGATAAGCCGGAGAAATTATTCATTGCTACTATTACAAGGATGCTGAACCAATATATCGGTTTTAATATATGTCCAATCTACTTGAGAAAATTAACCAACCATCCGGTACTAGTTTTAACTTCTGCAATAGAAGCAAAAAAGTAAACACGAAAAAAAGTATACAACAAATAGCTTCAATCAAACGCGGGTGACATCTATATTTGTCTTTGCTGCACACATGGTTATAATCCCACTTCATTCCACACTTGTAGCAAAAACTGGTCTCACATCTACATTCCAACAAATCAAGAATCAGCAACATAGATCCTAACCATTTATATATAAAAATAAATATATACATACATATATATATATATATATAAACATATATATATATATATGAACATGCAGATCCGATCAGATCATATAAGAGTTATATATTCTCGATAATAAATTCCTATTTGATTTGTTATTAATCGTGTTTCAACCACATGATTGGTTAAGAGTGTAATTTTTGGTTTAAAAAATTAATATAAAAAGAAATTAGCAAATAATGCAAGAAAAAAATATATATATAGAGTAGAAAATTGGTATTTGAATGAGAAAGAGAGAAAATAGAGGTGGAGAAAATGAAAAGAAAAAAAAAAAATTGATTAAAAAACACCATTAATAATATGTGAATATTACAAATTATGACATTTATATTCCAGTAAATACATATTATGTATGATGTTAAATAATATATATAGGATATTATACTTTAAATTATATATATCATATTGAATAATCAAGTATTGATCCTCATTCATATCTTTGTTTGAGTACTAATAGATTATTGGATTCAATCCAAGTTATCAAATTTTGATTGTTGAATTCAGATCCAAGTTATCAATTCTGAATCGAATTTAGATTAAAAAAAAAAAAAAACTGATGTAGAGAGAGTGGGCTAACCTGCATCTAATAAATGAACAACCTTTAGCACGTTCTACACAATGTTTGCACACGGGACATCTCATCCACTTCTTCGTCTTCTCAACCACCCCAAACTCCAAATCACTACTACTATCTTCACATCCATAGCCTGCATGCCACGGTTGCTTACACTGGAAGCAAAACAGCCTCTTGCAATGGGGACACTTGGATCTCCTCACAAGATCCCCTACTCCACACTCAGTCACAATTACCAAAGCCGAGCAATCCCGGTAGGGACAGTAACATGTATCCAACTCTAGAAGAGCTAAGTTGCACAGCATTTCGCACCACTTGATGAAAAGTGGTGCCGGGATGATGTGCCTGCATGAGAGAGGATCCAACAGCTGACCACAGGCGGGTGAACCAGGACATCTGATTTTGCCTCGATTGCATTGTTCAATGCTCACTTTGATATGCTTGGCTATGCAATCATTGCAGAATGAACAAGGACATCTATCATTGTTTTCAAACTTGTTGGTTGATGTTGCCAACATGGTTTCAAAACATATGCCGCAATGGAATGTTGATGCTTCCTCTTCATCCTTCAACTTGTGTTTCGAAAAATTAAACATCTGTACACAATTTATTCCATGGTAAATATATATACATATATATATATATATATATATATTCAAACAAGGATATTCAAACATCAATGTTACAAAATAAAAATTGAGAATTACTTACGAAAATCCTCATATTGGATGAATGCTTTCGGTTTTGACAAGTACCTTAAGGGCTCTTTAGGGTTCGGTGGTACCATAGACTCAACCAATATGTATACATACATTCTAATGATCATATGTTAAGGAAACTATATATTATTGCAAGTTATAGGCCAGTCAGTCCTCTTTCCTTTTCTTTTCTTTTTTCATTATTTCTTACTTGCTTAAAACGTCTATTATTAATTTCCTTATATTTTCTCCTATATATATATATATATATATATATATTTTCTATATAAGAATGATAATGTAATATAAACTAAGGTAAAGATGCTCGTGATACTTTTTAGAGATTTTTAGTAAAACTACTAATTTTTATTAATATAAACGTTTCCATATTAGTTCTAAATATGTACCCTTTATTTATTTTGTAATTATATAAATTTATTTTAATTAAATATTTATAGCCAATTTTAATTTGGTCTAAAATGTTTTTTAAAAATAAAATAAAATAAAATTGCAAACCAAACACAAATATTAAACATATTTGAATAAATTAAAGAAAAAAAAATATTTGTTTTTGAAAAACAAAATTTTCAAAAAAGTTTAAGCTTGATAAGAGTGGTTTTAAAATATTGAAGAGTGGCTTTTAATGAGAGTATTATTACTACGTGAACGTGACCATGTGTATCCCTTTCTCACTATCAAACTTTTTCGATGATAATTAGTTGTAGTCTCCTCTCTGCAAGAAGTTTCTGAGCTTCAACGATGAGTAGACAGACCCTCTAACAATCTTTGGGCAATTGTTGATTTACATAAATTGTTTGATCTTTTGTATTTCATGGGTCCTTTTTGGTCATTTCATTATTTCTGTTATTTTACTTTTCTTTTTTAGTTTTATTGTAAGGGTATTTTTGTGATCTCATTCTTCAATGGATGGAATGATCTTATTTGCACTTTGTCCATTTGAAAATTGAGATGCCGACTGTTGCCGCTGTAGTTCAGTTTTCATTGCCCTTTATCTATAGATTATTCACATAATATTTTACCAGATAAGAATTTGAAGTGAAATGGAGACTCAAAGTTATTTGCACTTTGTCCATTTGAAAATTGAGATGCCGTTGCCGCCGTAGTTCAGTTTTCATTGCCCTTTATCTATAGATTATCCACACAGAATATTTTACCAGATAAAAATTTGAAGTGACATGGAGACTCAAAGGGTATAATAAGGAACAACTCAAATTCAAATAAGAAATGAGATAAGGATAAGATATTTATCCTACCCCAAATCTTTATGAAATCATAAAAAATCTCTAGTTACCATCTCCTATAAGAAGGAAACGATATTATTTTGAATCGAGGAGAATCTCGCTTCAACAACTACTATTATGAATGCTTCTACAAAAAAGTGATTGATCAACCTAAAAGGGTACGCCATTAATTTCATATTTAATCCTTATCGGATATTGAATAGTCAAATATTAACTTTACCATCGGAGTGCTCCCGGCTGGCACCACGCCGGTCATCACTTCTCTTTTGTCTTGTAGGAATCGCTACCGGCTTCGGAGCGTACAGATTTTTACATTAACACATACATATAAGAAATGTATGCAATATTCAAATGGAAGAGCAGTAATATTACATCCATGTCCCTATCAAGAACCTCATCTTCTCTCTACCATTCATCGCTTAAACCACTGACACTCTACCCCAACTCACATCGTCGCCAATCCATTCTAGGATTATGGTTTCAAGAAAGGCACAAATGGGAGATTAGACCCCAAAGAAAAGGTTATTGGTCATTTGGTTAAACCCAATAATAATGGTGGTGGTGTGAAGCTTAGTTAGTGGAAGGAGAAAGAGTTAGATAGTCAGAAAAATGATTATAAAGACCTTAAAGACTTTACTTGCTTCTTTCTCTATCCCAAAATCAGTGTCTATGCTTTCTTTTTTTTGACTGTCCCAAAATAATAGTCTATTTTATTTTTTCAAACATAATAGGTCAACTTGCAAAATTTATGATTGATTAAATTATGTGATTAATTAATAATTCACAATCATAAACATAAATACTGTAAAGTAAAACAAGTAAGGACAAGTAAGGTTTGAGCAAGAATTTTTAGGGAGAAAACCCAGTTGATAAAATAGATAAATTGTTTGCATGGGAAAAATCTCGTGAACTATGCAGTCTAAAGTAAACCGATCCACTATGTTTGAAACAGAGTATACCGAACTTTAACTCTGCCTCACACCCTATCGTTCTACCAAACACCAATTGCTAATAATTTTCTAGCTTTGCGACATTCCGTCCAACAGCACTTGACCTCGGGCTTATGCTTGAAACAGAGTATACCGAATTTTGACTCTGGCTCATACCCTATCGTTCTACCAAACACCAATTGATGACAATTTTCTAGCTTTGCGACGTCCTGTCCAACAGCACTTGACCTCAGGCTTATGCTTGATCTCTGCAGAAGAGTTGCAGGTAGTTTAAACAATACTCCTTGAATGCTTTGACCCCTTCAAATTGTGATCGCTTCTACCCCTTTTCTTTAAAATCTGAACTCGATGTAGAATAAATAAATCCTGCTTTTTCCGAAATCTCTAAATCTTTAATTAAGCTTCAGTTCCGATGAGATAGAGAACAACACTACTAAATCACTCATGAATATATGTGTGTGCTCTCAAAAATATAATTAGAATAATCAAATTTGATTTTCTGAATAATATCTCTCTAAATGCTTTCTCAAGATATTAAATTGATGTTCCTCAAAGCCATACCTCAATAATGAATGAAAGAGATATTATATAGAAGTTTGGAAAACCTAAACACACTTGTAAAACAAGTAAAATTCGTGCATAGGATTTAGAAGAAAGTCTAGATCAAAAAGGAATCAAAGTAGAATAGGAAACTAAAGTTACCTAACATGTTCAGCAGTCTTAAACCGTATTGGATTTGGCTATCGGTTCAAGAAGGTCAGAAAGAAATCCGGTATAGATTTGGCTACCTGTTCCCAATGGAGAGAAGTGAAACTGCTATTTGGCTACCAATTCCCAATTAATGTAAACTTCCTAAACGCTTTAAATTTCTAAAACTTTCTAAATATTCTCACTCACTCACATACCTTTTTAAAGCATTGTTCTCATCATCTCGAAGTGTAGTAAAACATGAATACTTGAACTTCTTCAAATCCGCATCCGATTTTCAATCTTGAATTTTTAAACTGAAAAATTACAACTCAATTGGACTTGTTTTAAAAACGAAATTAGCTAATTGCAAAATATATCTCTCACACTATCTTGATTTTTACGATGTCTATTTGCTGTAGACTTGAATTGATAATGAAAATAAAGAGGAAAATTTAAAGAATACATTTTGGAAGACTGTTAAGTTTTAGATGAAATGTAGCATTGAAAATTTGAAAAATGTGTGAAATATGGTATGTTTGGTGGTTACAGATAAGGCGGTGCCAATACTTATTTTTAATATCATAAAAGAACCAATGATATCATGACACATATATTGTAATAAGCAGCAAGTTCCTTCCCGTTAAAGGAGGGGAGTATTGTTATTGTTCTTGTTTTTTGTCAGCAGCAACATGCATGTGTACAATTCAAAACTCAATACATGCATTGAATTACAGAGCAAGATGTCAACAGAGCTCTTTATTTGTTGGTTACTGTTTATGCTCATGGACCATTTTCATGAACATAATTATTTTACACTTCCAACTGTCATAATAACAATTCAGGAATTTTTATTCAATAAACAAGAAGTCCATGGTCCAAATGTATATGTACCTCCATCTTTCAATTGATATTATGGCTGGAATTCTTCTAATTTATTTTTTTTCCTTTTTGCGCGTGTGAGAAAGCTAAGGTAAGAGAACAAAAAACCAAAGGGCAAAACAAAACACTAGTAGAGACTGCTAAGAAATTTTGTGAGACCATTCATAGCCTACTATGCAAACTTGGAAACACTCATCCAGGACATGCACAAGAAGGAGGAAAAGCCATGCATTGATCAAGGAGAGCAAAGAGTTCCCTTTAAGAGTGATAACACAAAACTCCTTCATACTGTTTCTAAAATTAACAAAATTCATCTGCTGCTGGTTGTATAAATACATTATTTTGTGTTGGTCATGTAGGGCGCAAGTGACTGTGACTCTGATTATTTTTCTTGTGTGTGTAGCATGTATGGCTTTCGCTATGCTCACTATCACAAAAGAAATTATGGGCCCCATTACCTACCCAACAAGTGAAGCACAGTTTAGTTCTCCCTATATTGCATGGAGTACCCTGCTTTGATGGTATGGCCTTGGGATGCACAGTTGCGACGGATCTATTGCTACTCCATATTGGACGCTTTGTTCACCAACTGAGATAATGGACACGGGATGCAGTTTATTAACTTTTGTCTCCAAGTCATGGCTTACAGAGTCTGTTAAGTAGTGAAATATTGACCCCATTGGTTTAGTCTGTCTACTTATTGCATTCATGTTGTTGGCTGCATTATTACTTGAACAAGGGGATGTTGCATCAACCTGCAAACAAGTCAACAATCTCTCTAGTAGCATGGCTTACCAGAGGTATTGTGATGAAAATTCTGGGAATCTGCTCGTACGCGCAACGTGATTTTTTTTCCAAGCCTGGTAATAATAAACAAGTGCTTTGGTGCATGTGTTGTGGTGTAAATATAGTGCCCTGTGGAAATATAAAAAATCCAAAATTACTTTGGTAATATAGACTGAGAGTCTGAGACAAGCTTTATTACTACTATATTGGCGAATTTAGATTATGTTCCACCTATCTTTTGGAAGTCCCAGATTATTTTTAATTGCCTTTTGTTCAATCCAACCACCTGTTGGCTGAAGACTGTGTGGGTTCTTCTGTGGGTCATGCCTTCTTCTCGGCAAATCTGCGTTGGGATTCTTATGTGGCTAGTTTTCCTCTTCAACTGCTAGTGGCTCCATCTTGGTTTTTTTTACGTCTGTTGCTGTTGAAAATGGAAAAGAATATTACTTCTTTTATTCTATTCTAGTTTACTGCTAGTGGATCTATCTTGGTTTTTTGTAGACTTGAACAGATAATGAAAATAAAGAGGGAAATTCAAAGAATACATTTTGGAAGACTGTTAGGAGTTTTAGATGAAATATATCGTTGAAATTTTATAAAATGTGGAATATGGTATATGTTTGTTGGTTAAAGATCAGATGATTCCAATACTTATTTTTAATATCATAAAAAGAACCAATGATATCATTACATATCAGCTGTAATAAGCAGAAAGTTCCTCCTTATAATTAAAGGAGGGAAGTATTGTTATTGTTCTTGTATTTTGTCAGCAGCGACGTGCATGTGTGCAATTCGAAACTCAATACATGCATTGCGAGCTCTTTATTTGTTGTTTATTGTTAAATGTTCATGGACCATTGTTTTGCACTTCAACTGTCATTAGAACAATTCATGAATTTTTATTGGACCATTGTTTTGCACTTCAACTGTCATTAGAACAATTCATGAATTTTTATTCAATAAACAAGAAGTCCATGGTCCAATTGTACAAGTACCTCCATCTTTCAATTGATATCATGGTTGGATTTCTTCTCATTTATTTTTTCCTTTTTGCGCGTGTGAGAAAGAAAGAAAGAAAGAAAGAACGCATTGAAGATCAATCACTCAAAATTTCAGAAACATGAACTTTTCTCAAAATGTAATTTTCTATATTAATCACTATTTTCACCATTTACATGGAATTAAATGCCAGATCAATCAAAAACAAGTATGGAAAGATGGAAACAAATGCAAGACTATTTGACTATTATTAAACTGTACCAAATTTTAGGGTAAGAGAACAAAAAGCCAAAAGGCAAAACAAAACACTACTGCTAAATACATTTTGTGAAACCATCCATAGCCTACTATGCAAACTTTGAAACACTCATCCAGGACATGCACATTGACCAAGGAATCAAGTCATCTTCAATTATCAACCTGCCGCAGTATTCTTCATGTCAGCAATACAGGAAGCATTCGTCAAAACTTGTCTTCGTATAAATCATCATCATCTCTAAACACATATCGACTGAAGTGCTGGACCTTAAATTTCCACTCCCCTTCTGCTGGATTGTAAGAAACGAACTCGGCACCTTGGTCTTTTGCTGCCTTCATCAGCATCTCTCTGTATTTATCAACCTTCGCCCCATCTGTGTTCTGTTTCCTGGTTTTTTTGTCAGTGCATATGATGTTCAGAAGAGTTACCACCGCAGGCTTGTTCAGACCTTGTCCAACAGGGGGTTTCTTGCTCTCATCCATATACACTATCACCTCACGGTTATTAAACTGGACAAGGGAATTGAGATCAAGCTGCCGCACATCTGTCTCCCCAAGAAACTTGATGCTGCCATATCCATGCCGTCCAACCACAAAATCATTCACACGAGAGCAGAACCCTGGCTCGCCCCTTTCCTTCAGTGCCAACTCCTGGATTTGAGGTTCTGTATAGTATTCATGACTTTGGAGATTTGGCATCAGTGCCTTGACATCGACCACATGTTCCCACATCATTGCAGCCTCACCAGCTCTGTGCCCAGTGACTGTAGTATGTGAGGCACCCTTTTGGATGGAATCGTTATCATGTACCCAGTCATGTGTAATGTTAGATTTCACAGAACTAACACTCTCCTTTTCCGTGCTATTTTCACCTGAATTTTCTGCAAAATTGCCATAAAGAATAAGACTATAAGCATAAACACTAATGAATGGAACATAATAAATTGAACATTGCTTAGATTTGACAGACTATCAATAACCATCACCCTGTTCTCTTTGCTTCTTCTATGAATCACAATAGTCCTACACTATTGCTGCTTGTTCCATTTTGTTTGTGCTACTTATTAGAAATTCCCAAGACCAAACAACAAAAAAGGGTGATTTTTTTTTTTATTTTTTTTATTTTTTTCCAACTAGTCCTACACTCTTCATGGAAGCCACATAGAAACAGCAGAGTCTGCACAGACAAGGAATAACAGAAGGGAGAAAGATCTTGGCGTTTCACTATTTGTAGATTACTTATTCAAAATCTTTTTACATTTCTAAATACTTGACTATCAGCTAATAGAAATCCAAAATTCTCTACTATAATAATTGATGAGAATAATTGTTGAGGCATTCGCCTGGAACGTATATTACATAATAAGAACTATACTTCTATAAAATATTTTACATGTGACATTAAACCTACATTGGGATAATACGTAAGAGGGGAAGGAAAATAAGATTTCTCAATTTCACAATGCATAAGTTGAGCCACAAAAAGAATCAAAAATAACTTCATCAATCTATGATCTCCATACCTTATCTATAATGCTGCTACTAGGCTGAACAATAAATTAATAATTCTTTTTGTTGATTGAAAGTTTGCTAATATAAAAAAAGAAATATGACAAAGTGACGAAGGATTTCAGATGCATCTCAATCATTTGCTGCTCATTACAAATTAAATTTAAAAATATATTTATAGCTACAAAATACAGTTGCTCAGGTGCACGATTATAAACTGGGGAGATTGGTGATTGACAAATTTTGTATAACTTCTTTTATTTTGCAAAAATATATTAAAAAAAATTGTATTACTTTGATATAACACAATCAGATGTGGAACAAAAAGTAAGGGAAATATTTTCTTAAGAAACAAAATTAAAAGATCGCCATGCCTTAGTACCAAATGGAAGCACTTACGATTCTCATAGGCATTACTACATGCATGCACCAGTGGAGATGG
>JAOTQH010226593.1:3792-14241 GCA_025631255.1 Cornus kousa
TGAGGATTTTGATTCTACTTTTGGGCCTGTGCTTTTGAAGGGCTTTTGTTCACCAATTTCGAGTCCGTCCTGTGTGTGTGAAAGCACTCAAAAGGCAACAAACATAAAGTGAGGAGAATCTCCAGAGAGAGTTTTTGGCTTCAACATGTTAACATCTGGAAACCCTAGAAATGCCATCGTCCTCTCCACACCCAAGCTCCAGAACCCAGAATCCTCATCTACAGCTCAATCCCAATCGGACTATCTTGATCATATATGTTTCAAAATTTGAAAGTTTCACAAAGAATTGGAGTATGCTGAATTTGGATTGAGTTCCAAATCCAGATGAGAATTAAGGATCCAAACAGTGGATTTGGAATTGGGGTCTCCAATTCCAATTCCATGCCGCCAAACAAAACCCTAAAAGGTCTACTGTCTTTGTAATTTGATGTGAAGAATGTCAAATTAAGTAGTTATAGGTTTTTGCATTTATTGGGTTTTCTTAGCATTTTGGAATTGTGGTTGCAGATAAAGGAGAGTAATTTTACAAGGCTATGTAGCACAAAGAGCATGTTGACAGTAAATGACAGTTTTCCAGGCCCCGCTATTCGCGTTCACAAGGGCGATACGGCGTATATAAATGTATACAATGAAGGAGACTATGGTGTTACTGTTCACTGGTAAACTCTCTCTCTCTCTCTCTCTCTCTCTCTCAATCTCTGTGTGTGTATGTGTTTGTGTGTTTATATATGATTATGCACATATAAGTATAAGATGCAACTGTACGAATGAACAGTTAGAAGTGGCAATTCATTTCCTTTATTTGATTGTGAACACTGAACAATGTGGGAAAAAAGAAAAAAGTCGAGCACTTTAAAGTGATATATGAATTACTAAATTGTTTGATTATTTATATATTTATGTTTTCTTTAGTAATACTTTTATTCATCTCAGGCATGGAGTGAAGCAACCAAGAAATCCATGGTTTGATGGGCCTGAGCATATCACACAATGTCCAATTCCTCCTGGTACTAACTTCACTTATGAGGTTATATTTTCTTCTGAAGAAGGAACAATATGGTGGCACGCCCATAGTGAATGGACTCGGGCCACGGTTCATGGTGCCATCATTGTATACCCCGCTATTGGGACCGTTTATCCATTTCCAGAGCCTGATGAAGAACTAGTTATCGTATTTGGTATGTGAATGTTTCCATCACACATTGAATGGTAGCTTAGTCATTCCTTAATGATATATGAATACTGATTTTGACCATCAATTTTAGTTGATGGGAAAAAGTTAAGCAAACCTTTCAAATTTAAAATGTTGGCAAGAGATGATTTGAATTTTTGAAGTTATATTGATTAAACATTCACTCTACCTGTTAGCATTAGTGACTTAAAACTTTTCAAAAATGGACCTAGTGCGAATGCTTGATAGTTTGTTTGGTAGGAGGGAAGAAAAAGTGGATGGAATGGAAGGAAGGACTAAGGAGGGTTGAAAGAGTCATCCATAGAGAAGTAGGCCGGTTCAAGTTCTTATAGGGGCAGGTGGTGTGTGAGCTTCAACTGGGAAAAAAATTAAATTAAATAAAGTCAGTAATATTCTTTCAGTTTTATCCATAGATATCCTTCCCACTCCCCTCCTCTTTCTCTTTAATGCCCTGTTTGGTAGGAGGGATATTAAATTGGATGGAAGGTAGAGGGGAAGAGATGGATGGGGCATCCGTGGGGAAGGGATGGATATCATCCCGGGGAAAAGTAAGTAGATGCTATTATTATTTTATTAATATAACCTTAAATATATAAATCAAAAACATTAAAATGAGGGTATGGACGTCTTTTGAAATTTATCTACCAACTTTTTATTTTTCTTTCTTCTCTTCCTCCCCACTTTTGGATGGACGCAAATTGGTGGGCTAAGAGAGATGCGACATCTCTCTGTCCTTCCCTTCCCTCCAGCTCTCCCTCTTACCAACGATGGGGCCTTGTTCTACCCCTCCTATCTTCCCTGCTCCCCTCATCCTTCCCTCCAACCAAACAAATCATAAAATTTGGATGGAAACAAATTGGTGGAATCAGAGTGATGCTTCATCCATCCTCCCAAACCCACTCCCATCTCCCTCTCCCTCTCCTTTCTACCAAACAATAGAAGCATACTATCATTTCTTGTTTCTCACCTCCTCCCTTCCCTCTGGCCTACCAAACGTTGCATAAATCATGGTGGTTCATACCTTCTACATTGCACCTATAATTTACTCTTATGAGTTACGCTGCAATTCATTTTTATTTTCTTCTCCGACATCGCACTAGACCTAATTGGGGTGGAATAGCTTGCATTGTACAATGCACATTATTCTCTTTAGTATTTACATGTTTCTAAAGTTTCCTCTTAATAGTTATTTATGAAACAATAACAATTAAAAAGTTAAAAACTACATTGGTCTGGAATATGGTTCGACACACATACCTAAAGCGAACACCAAGATCCTTTAATTATAATGACAGAAGAAGAAGGTCTAGTCAAATTTTATAGCCAAGAATAATTCCCTACTTTTGAGATAGGTGAAATCTCTTTTATTAATTATATTCCATTTAGTTTCATTTGATTTAAATTATTATTGAATAATTCAAAAAATAATAGTATGATACATTAACATTTTTATGTAGTCTGTTGTGTTTTTAAGTTTGCAAAACACGTCAATGTACCCATATCCAAGATTTTAACACATTTCAAGTCGAGTTTCCATTTCTAAAATTCGCAATGAAGGTTGTTTGACACTTAAACACATACCCGCACCCGATACAAGTACCTGAGGCCAATTAACATTAGCAATTTTGTGTTATATTATACTGACTTCCTCTGTTAGAGTTTGTCTAAAATGGTTTTACATGTGTAAATTTAGGTTTTACCCTTGTCTTACTCTGTTAGAGTTTGTCTAAAATTGTTTTACATGTATAAATTATGGTTTTACCCTTGTCTTGTTATGTTACTTTTTGAAAAATCAATAAATGTTAATAAGAAATAAATTACTAATTTGCCTTTGATCTATACATGATGGATATATCATGTTTAATACTGAGCTGAGAGCTCCATTATTGTACAAACTACAAAGAAACACAAATTATTTGTATACATACATACATACATACATACATATATATATATATATATATATATATATATTGTAATGAGGTTATATAAACATGTGTATGTACATGCTTTAATGGTGCACATCTCCGCAAACACAAATCTCATCTTAACAACCATCCCCAACTTAACTATGATATCCTTGAGATCAGAGGAATTTGTGACCAGTGTCATGATTGGTCCAACCTCTCATCCAACTCGAACCAATTGGCTTTTTAGATTGATGTTGACAAGGGATTATGCTAGTTGGAGCTTCAGTGATATTGCTTTATAGCGCTCCAGTGATGGCTGTTGAGATAGTCTCAATTTTGGTTGCAGTGAACACCTCGGTAGCTTTAGGTGATGGGTTTTGGTTGATGGTGGTTCAATAGGGTTCAGTTTGTGTATAAATGGTGCCTGATGGTGCTTGGGTACTAGATTGGCGATGAGCTAGGGTAGTGAAATGCAAATAACATTTTGTCTCTCCCGTTTTATGTCTCTAAAAAGAACTGAATTTATAAAGAGGTGTTGTGTTCATGTTATAATTAGACAATTTTACAAAAAATAGTCGTGTCCATATCGGAAATCTACACTTCACAAACACTCTTAGACAGGTTTTTGACACTTCATAATTTAAAAATAAATTTCATTATTTTGGATACTTAATTGACACATCTCCGATTCTTGGCTATACCTTCCGAATGCTTGGCAAACACATTCTAGACACTCTCCAAGATAAGTCTTATATAACACAAACACAATTAAGATTAAGTAGTTGTGTCCGACAATTTTGGAAACAATGAACACACCTCAAGTTATCTAATTTTTTTGTTCTTAAGAAAAATTGTCACACACACACACACACACACACATATTGTTACAAACATGCAATGTCAGTTTTACACAAACACACACACACACACACACACAAATATTGTTACAAACATGCAATGTCAGTTTTACACAAACACACACACACATATATAGGACAAAAATATCATTGGAATTACAAAATAAGAAAGTAGTAACATGTATAATATAATAATCTTTACCATATTCGCATGGTATCATCTTCTAAATGTAACTCAGTAATATAAAAATTAAAAATTAATTAAAGTTCTATATATGTCTTCAATAAAAATATATTAAATAGAACTTTATATTTATATGTTGCCTTGTCCATGTCCTACTTTTTAAAGATTTGACCTCTTAATGTATCCATGTGGTGGTGTGTCAATGTCTCGTGTCTGTGTTTGTGCTAGTTAAGAGAGAAGGAGCAAATACAAGAAGGCCCACCTGAGAATTTGATTGAGAAGATTAACATAGTGAAAAAAGCAACTTACCATGAACTACAATCAGTCAATCAGTATTGCTAAATGCAAAGAAATAAAGTGCTGATTGACAATCTTTTTAAAATTCTTTATTTTTCCTCTAGGTTGAAGAAGATGGACAAAGTATTTTTTGGAAGTTCAAGCAATGAAGATGGACAAAGTTGAGAATGAGGTTTCTTTACTTTCTTTAATAATATATTAATGAAATATATAATACTATAGTCTATAGTATGTGATATTTCACTGTACCAACTACCAAAGAAGGGTTTTTTGGTGGGGACACCAAGTGATTGGTGAGAGTAATTATGAACTTTATTCTACACTTGTGTTTCATTTGAGTTTCTTGGTAAAGGAAGTGACAATTATTTATCTAAAGTAGAGTGGAAACGTACTTTTGGGAATAATTGTGAAGTGTAGAGTGCTTTTAAAGGACAATATCATTTTCGAAAGACCAAGTGGAGTGTGAGAGTGTGCTTCAGTTATACAAGTAAGTTAACAGCTTCAATTTCCCTTCTTTCCTTTTTCTTTCGCTTAATTCTGATTTCTCGAACCCACTATCTTTCCATTTTTTGGCTATTTTCTCAAGCAATTTAATTCATGGACTCTGGTAAAAGTAAATATTCAATGCATTCTTTTCAGAAAAATCATAAAGGTAACCATGTAAACTTTTTTTTTTTTTTTGAAAAACCACCAACAAATTAGAAACAATTATTCATCATGTGATTTTCTTTAATTTTTGGCTCCTCTAGTAACCAAAAGGAATCAAATTAATCAATAGCACGTTTTCACTTCAATCAAACCCAAAAATGACAAAGAAAATACTTTTATATTTAAAAATATAATAGTATAAATAACATAAAAGTATTACTTAAAATAAATTATACTAGATTACTTGTCAATAATAAAATAAAATATAATAGATTGGATAAAGAAGGAATTGAGTGAGCTTGGTAAAGTCTGGAGCTGAGATGGGAACTGAATCTTGGGCATCAGTTTTCATAGGGTAAATGTTAGGGTAAGCAAAAAGAGCTTCTTTAGATTGTTGTGTCTTGGCCTCTCGTGAGTTATCGTCAGTGAAGCTGTTTATGATGGAGTCAATGGATAATGGTGATATCCATGGATCTGAAAAAAGGAACTGATTGCTGATTCTTTTTTGCCAGAATCCATTGAAGTCATGGGGCTGAATCCATTAACGAGGCTTCCAAAAACCAAAACCGGAAAAGTTATAGAGAATGGAAAGTCAAAAAAAAATTTTGAAGTAAGGAGATATAATGAGAGTAGGTAAAAATGGAAGGGGAAGAAAGAGAAAGGAGATGAAATGGACAAGACTGAAGAAAGAGGAGAGCATATACCTGGGGTGGAAAGGCAAAATTAAAATAAAATTTATTTTCAGATTTAATGAGTAAAATAAAAAGTGGATAATTTTTCTTTGTTCATCTTCTTATAAGTTGTTGACTCACTGGTGTAAATTGACAGAATTAATAACTAATAGATATGAGATAAAAGGTTTTGAGTTTACATGGTTACCTTTATGATTTTTTTCACTCTAATGATTGAAAATGGTGTTTACGTCCAAATTACTTAAATATAAAAGAATCCTACAGTAACTATCTTGTCTGTATGTGAATCCCTAAAACCACCCATTTATGAACTAGGACGCACCATGGAAGAGGTCTGCAACCTCATCATCGTCTCATCATCGTCGTCATCATCCTTGCGTTTTATCCCATATGGATGGGGTCAGCCACATGAATTCTCTTTTTTCCATTAGTTCCTATTATATACCGTGTATTCTCATAATATTTTTTAGATCTTTTTTATTACTTCATCCCATATATTTTTTGGTCGGTCTGTTTGTCGTTTACCTTCTAGGCAAGCAACTCTTCCTCTTTTAACCGGTGCATTATCAGGTGAACGACTCAATGTTGGATATGACCATACCACCTAAGTCTACTTTATCTAATTTTATCATTTATAGGTGCTATGCCTAGTGTTTCCCACTCACATTCATTATTAATGCTCTCTCTTCTAGTTACTCTTAGCGTCCAACGTAGCATCCTCATTTCCACTTCGTGAATGCGTAGTTCTTGTGCCCAAACTCTCATTTATACCTGAATTCTACAATCCCAACAATTCTCAATTTTACTGATGCACTTTTTTTTTTTGGGTAAATAATTTTACTGATGCACTTTGCTATTCTTAATTATCATTATTGGTCTTTGTAAAAATCTATTTCCTTTTTATTACTTCTTGTTACAAAATGGAGTTATTATAACCAACCAAAAAAGGCAATTATCACCCAAACACACACACACACAAAGGTCATCTGGGCTCTGATATATATTAGGATGATAGGATCTTATTTGCATTAAATAAGTTGCATATATACACATGCTCATATAATTCATATGTATACCAGTACGTAATATATATACTCTGACAATTTTGACAGGTTCCTGGTGAGAAGTTTTTGGAAAAGCAAAAATTTTGTTCTTTATATTTTTCTTTCTAGTTTTCCTTTTTTCCCCAATAATTTTTTTTGTAGCTTTTTATCTTTTATGGTCTTTATTTATTTTATTTTTTGGTAGTTTTATTGGTAATCTTGTTTAATAAAGGTCATTATGGTGGATTCCACTGAAGCACCAAGGTTCTTTTTCTTTTTACTAGGTAAGTTTAAAGTTTTATTATAGACAGTAACATATAAAGGCTCGTTATTCATACATACATATTATATTCCTGTTGGGCTAACCGCTCCTTTTAACTTTTTTTGCAGCTTCATGGTATATGGATGATGTAATGGCACTGATGGATTATGCCCTCGAATATGGTGGTCTGATCCAGTCATCAAACGCATATGTCATTAATGGTCAACCAGGAGATTTTTATCCATGCTCAAATGGTATGTTAAGTTAAAATCCTCATAGAAAGTTCTGCATTTTTTTTTAACTCTGCCATCACATTTCTAAACTTGTGATATTTATTATGTTTGCATTGCAGAATCAACATTCCACATGCAGGTTGATTACGGCAAGACATATCTTCTCCGATTGGTAAATGCTGCCATGAACAAAGACTTCTTCTTTTCCATCGCAGACCACAACCTCACAGTTGTTGGTTGGGATGCGTCCTACATCAAACCCATAACCAGTAGCTATTTGTTGATAACCCCAGGGCAAACAATGGACATCCTGGTCACAGCAAACCAAACTCTAGGAAAGTATTACATGATTGCAAGCCCTTACATGGATGATAATGTCGATGACTTGAACATAAGTAGTGCTTCAGCAGTTTTTGAGTACAGAGGCTATTACAATGCATCAATTCCTTCCTACCCAAATGGTATTCCAAACTTCTTTGACATAGATGCAGCAACATATTTTTGGAATGAAACAAGGAGCTTAGCAAGTCCTGATCACCCCATAGACGTGCCTGTGAATGTCACAACTCGAATGTTTGTCGTGCTGTCTATTAACATGTTAAGTTGCCCGAATGACTCGTGCTGGACCGAATGGGAATCGGCTTGCTGCAGCCTTGAACAACATTACTTTCGCAGATCCATCGGTGGATATATTACAAGCGTACTATTGGTAATCTTTCTTTCTATTTTCCAACCCTTTTTAAACATTCATTTTATTTTAGAAAAAAATGACACCTTTATACACATATCATATCATAGAGATGCATTTATCTGCTTCTCATCGGTGGATATATTACAAGCGTACTGAAAATGACGTTATTTCGCAATATAGGAACTTGACTGGGTACTACGATACTGATTTCCCGAACAAGCCACTACACTTCTATAACTTCACATCAGACAATTTGATGACGGACAATGTTACGCTATCGCTCCAGGGGACCAAGGTGAAGGTGCTGAATTATAATGAAACAGTGGAGATAGTGTTCCAAGGGACGAATGTGATGACCGTAGGAGAGAATCATCCAATACATTTGCATGGCTTTAGATTCTATGTAGTTGGGTCCGGTCGAGGAAATTTCAACAATGTCACTGATCCGCCGACTTATAACTTGAAAGATCCACCTGAAGCTAACACAGTTGCAGTTCCTAAAAATGGTTGGGCAGCCATCAGATTCAAAGCTAGTAATCCTGGTATATTCTTCAACTTCAAAGATCTCATTTTTGGTAGGTTTGAAATTGAGCTGAAAATCTTTCCCTGCACAAATATGTAGGGATAAATATGGCCTGATCAATCAGAAGCACACAAATTTGTCGAAACTTAGCTCATATTTTAGCACATAACGGAGTAATGAGAAACACATGGTCCTCGCTCAATTATTCCAAATTCAAACTACTTTAGACTTCTATTCAGGTTCTTTCTTCATTATTCAAATCAAGCATCATCTATGCTAAAATGATTAAATTTTTCCAGGAGTTTGGTTTATGCATTGTCATTTCGACTGGCATCAGAGCTGGGGTATGGACACTGTTTTTATAGTGAAAAGTGGCGGCACCCCGGAGACGAGCGTTCGCAGCCCTCCTGCTTATTTGCCTCCTTGTACTTTTCAGTCTCAGCTTGGTTACATGCAGTCAATGTTGCAGAAAGAAAGTAAATAAATTCTTATGTAACATACAAGAATTGCCATGTGAAACAAAAACCTTTTATGAAGCCTTTGCATCGAACATCATGAAGATTGAATCAGAGTAAGATTCTTTATTTGACCACAAAGAATTGTATCATTTTCTCAATAAAATTTCATTAATTTTCAGACATGAAATTTGTGTACAGTACTTTCTCAGGAAAAAAAGAAAAAGAAAAAGGAAATTGATTTGAGTTGTATCTGATTATATGCTTTTGTTTTACTCATCTGAAATTCTGAATGTATGAAAGTGCATATCTTGTTTTATATTGCTCAAAATAAATTTCTCATGGAAGGTCGAAGTCCACCTGGTTCTGGCATGAGCTCCAGATATTACAAGATTTCTATTTTAGCTTTTAAAAAGTTATGGATGACTGACAAATGTAGCATTCAATTTATACCTCATAATTTCATAACTCACATATATAATTTACATATATTTGTACCAAACATTATGATCATTAATTACTTAAAATTATCATGTCGTGACTTTTGCAGGTTCTAATCTTGTGATTTAGGGAAAGCAATGTTACAATAATACCTTTGGAATGTTCTCAACTATTAATTTACATGTACTTGTATCTTTTCTTTCCTCGTAAATCTTTGCATTTTTTGATTCGTAAATCTTTGTGTTCTTTAATTTAATTGGTTGCGTTTGTCGTAGTAATCAATTAATTTCATTTAGGTTCACCATGTAAAATACCGATAGTTAAATTTTGTTAACATTTGTACACAACCATGTCACTTGGGAGAAAAACTTGTTTGCGCCCGTTGTACCGTGCAATAAGTTTATTCAGACCGTCTGTGTAATACTGTAATATACATGCTCGTACGTGAATTACACGCATGGTAATAAAGGGTTGGATGTGCCCTTTACATGGTGCAACGAGCGTAAGTAAGTTTAAGTTTTTTTTTATGTTACTTGGGGGTTTTATATTTAATACTACTTCCAGTCCTAAAATAGGTGTTTACATTGGACGTCTATTTTGTTTAGATATATAGCTCATGAATTGTGGAAACTAATGCTCTCTTTGGTGGGAAGAATATAAAACTGAATAGAAGGGAGAAGGAGAGAGATGGATGGTGTATGTTTAGAGAAAGAATGTGTCTAATGTTTTTTGCTTGGTTGAAAAGAAGGAATAGCAAATATAATAAAATATAATAGATGAAGTGGTGACGCCCTTCATTCTTTTTTCTTTTTTTTTTTTTCTTTTCTTTTGGAGGAAAAAAACTTAATTACGTCAATTGTAGTAGTAACTGTATCACTAACTGATTAAATACTGACACGTAATGATATGATTTACTGAAATAAAACACTTTTACTTATGTGATATTGTAACGACCCAAATCCCCATGGATTCGGATCATTAAACGGGTCCCAACCCGACCCAAAATCATTCAAGGGCTTAA
>JAOTQH010226703.1:0-14239 GCA_025631255.1 Cornus kousa
AACATTTGTGCTCTATGCAACAATTCAACAGAATCTCATGACCATTTGTTTTTCAACTGCTCCTTCATCTCACCAATTTGGAGGTTCATCACTTACAAATGTCATATGGGTATTCAGACGGCAAATTGGGATATGTTTGTTTTGCAAATCAGCAATAATTGGAAGTCAAACACCCCTTCAAACATGCTTCGAAAACTGGCCCTCTCCTCAGTTGTGTATCATACATGGAAAGAGAGAAATGCTAGGATTTACAGAGGAGAGAAGACATCTCAGCGAGTCGTCTGCTCGAAGATTTGTTTAACCATCTCTGCCATACTCAAACTGAGGGTTCTTAGAAATTGCTCAGCAACTTCAAAAATCCTCAAGGAATGGAACCTCTCACCATCATGTTGTCGTCCTCCACAATGGCCGCCTCCAAGACCGCCGGATTAGCTTTATACGCACAGATTGTGCAGCACCATCGCCGTCATCGGAATGTTCTCTAACATCCCGTAACGGTTCTATACTGCGACGGGCTGTTAATTTTGTTCTCTCAATTGGAATTTGGTTTGGGCTTGTCCCTTATTGTTTCTGTTTTTGGGCCTGTTGTCTTTCACTTGTTATGGCCTAAGGCCCAACATTGTTAATACTCTTTTAATTTATGACAGTAGCTTAAATTTTCGAAAAAAAAAAAAAGAAGAAGAAAAAATTCAGAAATTCCCCAAACCCCTCTTGCGAGTCTCACACTCGCAGCCACTTCGCTTCCCCCTCGTAAACCCTTTCTAAACTCCTCTCTTTCTCTCTCTAACAGCTGCGTCCACACCAGTCCAGTGGCTCTCTCTCTATAAACCGCCAAATGTGGTGCCGCCGGCCAATACTCACCAGAGTCCTCCATCTCCGCTACTTCACCCAATCTTCAGCCGCACCTCTCATCCACGACTTCGAACAACCACTCACCTATCTCGAAGGCTTACCCAAACCAGACCCCAAATATGACGAGACCATCCTTGCGATCCCACGCGAAGCCTCCGGCAAGAACATCTCCGCCAAGGAGAGGAAGCGCGGCCGTGTCCCCAGCATCGTTTTCGAACAGGAGGACGGCCAACACGGCGGCAATAAGCGTCTCATTTCTGTTCAAACCAATCAGATTCGCAAGCTCGTGAACCATCTCGGCCGATCCTTCTTCCTCTCCAGACTCTTTGATCTTGAGGTTCGGCCCGATTTCGAGTCCGACAATGTCATCGAGAAGGTTCGGGTCTTGCCGCGAAAGGTATGGTTTTTGTTTTTCTTTGTAGACTTGATTTGTGATACTTTCTCTCTCTAAGATTGTGATGCCAATTTGAAAATGCCGAAGAAAAAATCTTTTCACAAATTCCTATATGTAAGTGTGTTTATATTTGCCTTTTTTTGGTATAGATAAGAACTTCATAAACTATTGTGATTCTCATGTGATATATAATAACAACACTAGGGTTGTGACTTTTTGATGTGTAGTTCTTTTATCTGATAGGCTAGGTTTGTGATTCTTGTTAGAAATGTTGAATGAAGACCTATGAATTTTGTAATTTATTGTTGATTTATTTTTATTTTTTAATAAAAAAGGAGTTAATAACTTGGAAATTTCCCAAGAATTTTGACATTCTTTCCGTGGATTTTGAAAGCATGGAATCAGGTGTTTGGAATTGGAATTGGCGGAAAATTAGTTCAAAACATAACATTTTAGTCATAATCAGTTTCTAGACCTAAGACAAAGGCTTGTGGTGAATTATGAGAATAAATTATAATAATAGTCAACTTAGAAATGCCTTAAGAATTTTGATAGTATTTTGGATTATTATCAGTGTCTACAACGAAAATTTAGTCTTATTCTGACCTATTAGAAAAGCTAATAATACTAACAACATAGAGTTACGGTGGAGTGGAAAGTTGAGGATCATGAGTTGTTAAATGGTTAAACCAGCTCAATTTGATATGGTTCTATCAGCTTAGAGTTATTGGCATACTAGATTGTTGGTTTAGGCTAGTAACATTTGGTTTTAGGGTTAGCTTGCATGCTCTTGTATTATGGAAGAAGTGAGTGAGCGGAGGTTAACTTCGACTATATTGCCGTACTTGTAAGGTGGAAATAATTTCTTAACAGCAGAGTGCAGTTTCCATAAGTTGGAAATTCAGAGTGACCACAGAATTTCCAGCTGCAGTGGTGGTCATGTAATGTGATGATATGTTATGTTAACACTTCCAGTTGACAGTGTGATGATATGTTGTTCAACGATTCTAACCGACAGAAAATGAGCATAATCTGATGCATTCCATTATCCCAGGAACTTTAATCACATTGATATATTTGTTTGTTAACAGATATTCTGATGAATTACAGGCTTCACGAATTGCAATTTTTAACAAATTGTTACTAGAATTTTGTTGTACCCTATCCGTAACATGTCACTTCATTTGAACATTTTCATTTATGACTCTGAATGTTTGCCCTGATCATGTGAACATGCTTCCTTAATTTGATAAAATTTAAGTACTGTGGTCTGCTTTTGTGATAAAACAATCTTTTTGCAGAAGCTTCGCATATTGAAACTTATGATTTTAAATTTATCTTTTGAGTATTCATTTTTGAATTTCTATTAGCCTATCAGACAACAAAATCATGTGGTCTGAAATGTTTATTTGGCAGGCCTACACTATTCTTGAAATGGCGTGCATGAGAAGTTAACGTGGATTTAAAATAAATTTCTGTTAGGAGGTTCTGGAGCTTTGAGAAAACAAAGTTTAAATATTGTTTTCCATCAGTTGTTGAGTGGACATATCTTCCACCCCAAAAGGGGGAAGTCCGGATTTAAGTCCTTACCGGAACATAGTTGCATGTAAATTACTTTTCCAAAGAAATATATATATATATATATATATATATAGAATTAACTTATATATTTAGTCCTAAGAATTATTTTATAATTGTTAAGTAGTCTCATCATCTGAATTCTTCCACAGTGTGCCACATTCTGATTTTATCTTTCTCTAATTGTGTCAGCTTCATCTGCATGCCGGTACAGATGCGGTACTTAATGTTACCTTTATAAGGGCTCCATCTCATGCCTTGTTAAAGGTTGAAGTTCCTCTTGTATTCATAGGAGACGATGTGTCACCTGGGCTGAGAAAAGGTATGGCAAAAATGAAACTTCTCTTATACGTTTTCGTGCAAAAGTTTTGGTGTGTTTTTTCTTTTCTTTTATTTTTTTTTAATTTTTAATTTTTATTCTTTTTGCTACTCAGAATCTGAGGCTTGTGCTGAGTCTTATCTTTATAAACTCTAAATGATTTGGGAATTTATATATTGAAAATAGTGAAATTGTTTATGGTATTCTGTTATTTATAACTTATAAGTTTACATGCCTTAACCTTGATCGGTTAGTTGACTCACATCTATAAACAATCATTCAAATGATATGCAGCAAAATTACCTCTCTAATTTCATAGATTTTTTCATGCCACTCAGTTAGGATATTCTGTTTGACACAAACTCTCAATTGAGCTTCTTGCTGTGGATGTCACTCTTTTAAGAATGAAACTGGGCTTTGAATAAGTTCTAGGCATAGAGATGGTTTTAGTAAATCTTCCTTTATAGAGTCTATGTTAAGACCATCAATTTTAATTTTACTTGGATAGTTGGATAAGCACAAATTAGGTCACTATTCTAGATATTAAATTTAAATAAGTTCTAGGCATAGAGATGGTTTTGGTAAATCTTTCTTTGTAGAGTCTATGTTAAGACTATCAATTTTAATTTTACTTGGATAAGCACAAATTAGGTCACTATTCTAGATACTAAATTTAAATTTATGCAGGCTTATGGTTGATGAACTACTCTCATAAACAATTTATCAGCTATGCTTTGTAAAACAGTAAAAGCTAGTTTAGCTTAAATGACCAACATCTTCCACTTAAGTATATTCCATCCTAATTTTTCAAAGAAAGCGGAACTAATCTACCAGTGTTAGATGTATGGCAAATATTTCAGGTGCCCTTCTGAGAACCTTGTAGGCAATCATCCCTTGCAACTAAAACCAGTGCCCATTGGTTCTTTTAACTATTCATTTGGCAAGCCCAATCCAGCTACTATGACTTCATTGTCGTGTTTTCATAATTCTTAACTATCTTCTAAAATGTTCATTTTCAAAGAAATGTACAATACCAGCCTTTGGGAGGATTTTGGAATATTGCTGATCTTATATGGTGTAGTGATTTTTCAATTATTCTTTTGGAGGATTATTAATAACACTGGGTATAGATATAAATATATGCTTATTTATATATTGGGGTTAATTAGGACCATGGTTTTGTGATACCCCCGAATTTCCATGTGTACGTTGGCTAGGTCCACACCTGAAAACCCGAGGATAGAAAAAACAATTAAGAATTTAAACAAGTATGGAATACAAGATGAAATAAGAATAAATAAATATTTGCTGAATGAAAAATTAAAATAATAATTAATAAATCCTCAATCCTTTGATACCAATACTCTAATAAATCCCCTTTTAAACGCTTTTTAATACATTTTACTTATCAAAAAAAAAATTACTCCAATAAATCCCGTGAGGAATAAGCCTCCATAATACAACTTGGGAATCCATATCATGAACCCCTAATCAAAACCCATTACTGAAATGTAAAGATACCAAAGTCTACTAAGTAAACTATACAAAGATAGTATCCTACATTAATGACTTCGGAAGAGTGAAAATGAATGCTCTCTAATCAGCACGAGCAACCTCTAAGACTGGAATTGATAAGCACTTGAAAAATATAACAAAGGGTGGGTCAAAATCCACGAACAAGTCCTTTCTACTACCACCCAATCAGAGAACCGATAAGCGATACATCCCTAACCAAACTCATGCAACAATCACATAGTCGATACATACATATATACACTAAGACTCTCACTGAAATATAGGGCAGTTTCAACCGGATAGTAAAATTGCACACAAGGTGGTCAAGAGTCCCCCTCTACCAGGGCCACACATCTCTTATATCCAGCTCTGGCAATATACGCCTCAGTCCTAACCATTGATCCCGAGACGGCGAGACCTCAAGTTCGTATCAGGGCTCTCATATAAATATACAATAACGTCATCAATGAAGCTATATCTATCAATGGCACATTGTAGCGTGTCTTGACTTATTAGCCAACCCACTTACTCATCAAATGTCAAGTCATATCTAACAATAACATAAAATATCAAGGAGCCTATCTTATTAGCTATCTCAATGATCCCATCACTAATATTCATTTTTTATATAAGTTTTTATTAGAAGTTAGGTTAGTAGATGCAGAGAGTCGAAATTAAGCACTCCAAAGTTCAGTGGAGGCACTAACCCACTGGACAATCGAGGCATCTGCAACATTCATCAATCTTATCATAATCGCATAACTAATAAATGCTGGCAACGAATTCCTGAACATCGAACCACATCCTGATAGAAACGAATCATGTCTATAGCAACGAATCCAAAAGATATAAGTGAGCCTTAGACTTATTAGTCAGCTCATGGAATTCCACCAAACATACATGCATACATAAGTCCCCTCAATATCATCTCTATAAACAGTACAACAAGTATGTACAGTCAATGATCATATTTTAGATCACCAATGTGTCAATATATATGATTATAATCATAAACCAAATTAATGCATTAATTATCGTAATTTAAGCATCATAAAAGAATAATAAACAACTTATTAATTGATTTAATCCTTTCTCTATTTATACTCATCCAAACCATATCTATTCATAATACAACACACAATCCAACCATAGTTCATATCTGTAGATCATAAATACTTCAACAATTAAGATCATAAATTAAGTTAATGCATTTAAATCCACAATTTAAATATCATAAAATATTAATTCAACTTATTAGTTAATTTAATCTTTTCCATCAACCATCAAGTCTCGAAGCATATGAGTTTAATACAAATTTCATGCAATTAAATCATAGAGCACTGTTCCCGAAGCCTTAGTACGTGTTTAGGGCTTAATAAAATCAATTCGGGGCGATTCAGAACAAGTTTGGGGAAATTTGGTCCCCAATGCTCGAGGACACTCATACTGTGAGTGCTCAAGCACTGGTTCACGAACAGCACAATGCTCTAGCACTGGTTTGTAAAACCAGTTCGGCAGGTCCGTTTCAAGTCTGAAAATCCATCGTTACAGGTCCTAAATCATGCATTTATGTCCCAATTGATTTTCATAATTAATATAAAGCTTATACATGATTAGAGAAATCAAAACCAAGTTTTCATACATTAATTTGAGCACAGTATAGTGCTTGAGCACTAGTTCACGAACAACACAATGCTCGAGCACTAACCACTGTGCTCGAGCATTGGTTCATAAAACTAGTTTGGTAGGTCCGTTTCAAGTCTGAAAATCCATCGTTACGGGTCCTAAATCATGCATCTATGTCCCAATTGATGTCCATAATTAATATAAAGCTTATACATGATTAGAGAAATCAAAACAAGTTTTCATACATTAATTTGAAAGATCCAACTCTGTATATACATTCATATGTGTACACATATACAAGTTAATTATAATCCGATTATTGCATAGAAACAGGTTTAATTCCTCTGTTTAAACTCCCTAAAGTCAAACTAGCAATGTATGGATTAAAGGTAATAAGGAGAATAGTAGAACATTAGAACTTCCTCGTGATTTTTGGATTGAAAATCAAACTCCAAGTTCTCTACAATTGCTCCGGTCTTCTTCTCCAACTCCGGCAACTGCCGCAACCCTTTGTCACATTCGTTTTCCTTCTCCGGTCACCTTCTTCTTCCTCTTCTCTCTCTTTCTCTGCCTCTTTTCTCCTTCTCTCAAATCTCAGGTATCAACAAAAACCCTCCTAATAACTACACGCACACAAGCGCGCGCACACACACACACATATAATACAAAATAACCCTAGTCCTATTATTAATTGGATTATCAAATAATTAATATAATTATATAATACACACAAAATAAATATATATACATATATATACACACATATGTAATTATATATATATATATATACACACCCACATGGGCCAATAACTAAGCCTTTAAAGCATCAAGGCTTTCTCCTTCCAAGCCCAAACTCATAGTCCATTTACTTAGCCCAACTAATTTAAAACTAAAATAAAATAAAACAAATAACTAATTAAACAAACCAATAGTTAATTAAATACACAAACACAAACAAGAACAATTAATGGCAATAGAACACCTCACACACATCATAAAATTAAATAACCCTAAGTACACAAGTAATTAATCAACTAACTAACAAATAAAATATCTACAATTAAACTATCAAATCAAATAAACAATTAACCACATAAATAATAACAATTAACAATTAAAAGCACATAAATCAAATAAAATTAATTAACTAAAATAAATGTTCCGAAATTAGGGGTATTACAGGTTTGGATTGGAATTTCACTATCATCATCCTGTATGGAGACCATTAGTTAATCAGATGCAGTCATCATGCAACTATGGCCATGGGGGAAAGGTAAATAGACCGGGTCTCAAACCGGATTGAGCTTTCACTTTTCAGAACTTACAGTGGAATAACTTGCAGAAGTTAAGTGACTAAGGGACCAAAACATATGGCAAGATGCAGAAAGTTTGTGGATATCCAACTTTGTGCATGCTGATCACAATGAGAATTGGAAATATATTTTGAAACTTCATTGAATTGTAAAATGATGAAATTACGAGGGTGAAAACAATTAAAAATACACATACCTTGTGTTTTGTATTTTTTGTTTTTAAGTTTCAGAAGTAGACGTAGAGAGTGATGGACTTGGCCTGATAAGCTTACATCTAGATGTCAACATCGAAGTTTGAATTCTATACATTTCTGAAGCAGCTCAATCTTAGATGGGTGATTCTCCTAGAACTATTTACTAATGAATCAGATAAATTTATGGTGCCTTAAACTCGCTAATTGCTTCTAAAACACCATTGAATCACTTATATATATAATATATATATATATATATATATATATTAAAAAGAAAAAGAAAAAAGACACCCATTGAATCCTGATAACACAAATTCAAAATTTTGCCTTAAAAAAGCTAGCTGTCAAAAGCCATGTCCTTGGGAAAGCATCAATTGATTCAATCCCTCTAGGAGTTGAACAATAAATTCCCTAGGCTATCAGAGACTGTCAAACTTCAGACCTTGCGAATCCCAGCCTTCATTGCTAAAGAGGTACTTGGTGATGGTCATTTGCTCCAGTGTCTTAAATGTACAACCACCCCCATTGTTGTAATATGATAGACAATGCTGTGAATATTTTCAAGGTTATTTATTTTGGTTCTCATATGCATTATTTTTATGTATTTATGATTTCCTCTTATAGTAGCTAAATATCAATCAAATCCATTGAGTATAAATTTGATTGTTACTTGTGAAACTTGGCAGGAGCTTATTTGAACACTATCAAGAGGACTGTCAAGTTCCTTTGCCCTGCAGATGTCATCCCTCCCTATATTGAGGTGGATCTAAGTGAATTGGATGTGGGTCAAAAGTTGTTAATGGCGGACCTCAAGGTTCATCCAGCTTTAAGGCTTATTCAATCAAAGGATTTACCCGTTTGCAATATAATTGGGTCTAGGGCTTCTTCTGATGAAAAGAAGTCCAAATAAACACCGCGAAGGTTGAAAATTTTTATTTGTGTATTGTTAAACAAAATCGACCTCTTGGTGGTATGAGGAAGGCATTGTTGTGCCGATGGATGCTTTGTTCTTGATTTTGTCCACTTAGTAGAGTAATTCATGGAGGACAGGGTTATGGAATGATAGTGTAGTGATTGCTTTTATTACATTCTTCTTTTTTATGGCTGGTTTGGTGGTGCTGTAGATGAACTCAGTGTAGCTCAATATATTGGGAAGAGATTGTTCAATTGTGGGCTCAGCTCAGGCAAGTGAGGAGCAAGAGCTGTTATTAGCAAAAGTTGATTCGGTATCCCGTTAAGTTTGCAAGAGTTGCAGACTTGCAGTACTACTTTTTCCTCTTCAAAATAAAAGGTCGAGATTCAAATCCTTTTAGGGGGTGGTATTGTGATTGTTATGTTTGGATATATATTTCTTAACTGGTTAAAAAAAAAAAAGAAAAAAGAAAATAAAAGGTTCATGACCAAACATTTTGTTGATAACATTTACATTATCATTTATTAATTTCTGTAACTGATCCTGTTATATTATTTATTTCATAAAAAATATCAAAATTATTTTTAAAGAAAAGGAGCCATTGTTTTTGGCCACCACCTTTTTTTTCGTTGTTGTAGGATGTTGATTAAATTTTATAAAATGATAATTTTAGTTGTAAGAAGTTTTTTTCTCTCATGAAAATTAGGGTATCAGTGATTTTTTACACTAAAATTTAATAAAAGCTAAACGGCCTGCCTGTAATTTATCCAAATCTCATTTTAAAGATAAATTTGAAAAATCGACTGAAATTGGGGGATACAGTTACTCAAAAGACACAGTAGCAGATGTATCGAAACAATAAAATCTCAAAATCTTCAACCCCATCGGACTGACCTAAATTGCATCCTCAGTATCCTTAAAGAGTAGTGGGGCCTACCCAAACTGATTTTTAACAAAATAAAATAATTCACAAACCAAAAAAAGAAAAATTCAAGATAGTCTTAAAGAAAATTCAAGATTGATATTTAAAAAAAAATTATTAATTTTGTTATGAACCAAAATATTATGAAAAATAATGAAAATAAAATAAAGCACAATTATAAAATATCCATTTATGTATATTTTTAAAATAAGTTAGACAAGTTAGAAACAAAATATTCTAATTTTTATTTTCAAACATACTTCTCAAACTATCGGTTCCGTCATTCAAGGACTTAATTAGTAAATTGTGCAAATTGGGCAGGCTAATGCGAACCCATCTTGAGATTTTACCACAACCGTCATGGTTAGAGTCGGACACAAATTAAAATATTTGAACACGAGCTTAATTCAGATTATAGTTAGAGTTGAACACAAACATTTGAATCCAAGCTTAAATATTTGGATTATAGTTAGAGTCGGACACAAATTAAAATATTTGAACCCCATGTGTTAAAATATAACGATCGTGATAAAATCTCAAATTGGGTTCGCATTAACCTGCCCAATTCCAAACCAAATTTGACTTGACTTTAAGAAATATATGCGGAGTTTATCATTGGGCTATAACTTATTTAACAAAAAGAAATAATTAAAATCATGATCAACAAATATATTTTTTTAGTTTCTTTTTTGTTTAAATTTAAATATTATTTCATTACACGATAATAACATGTGCCCCTTAACTCCATTTTATATGCATATATGAAATTATAAATCGAACATAAAAATTAAGAATTGATCAAAAAAAAAAAAAACCCGGAAATTATAAAAAACAAGGGTCTTCTTTATATATTCATTTTTATTTTATAGCATATTGATCACTTTTTGAGACCACACAAAAATCAGTCTTCCACTCTTCCAGTGCTGACAGTTGCAAACCAAATAGGATTAAAGGGTAAATATATATTGATTATCTGTTGAGACCAAATAGGATTTATAAGATATTACGTCTATCCAAATTACTATCTAGAGTGAGGTAGGAGTTTTATTCAAAACCAAACTGCTATTTTAAAAATGAGATTTTGATTATTCAACGACTTCTTGTTTTGAAATATTTCAAAATTTGGATAAAAGATTAGCAACTTTCACCCATATCAACTTGGATTGTGATACATCATATAGGTCTATAAATATTTACATTATTTGACAATACCAAAACGTACCATTACTCTGTTTTCTCTGGTCTTCTTCATCAATTCTTGACAAGATGAAGTTAGGCTCATCACAAACCAGCATTCTACTATGTTTTGTGTTCTTGATTTTTGTGACTCTCTGTCATTCATGGCCTCTCTCAACAAGCGATAGATGGATAGTTGATGACAAGACAGGGAGTAGGTTGAAGTTGACTTGTGTCAACTGGCCTGGCCATGTCCATGTCATGATACCAGAAGGTCTTCAGAAGAAGCCATTGAGTCAAATTGCAGCTAACATCAGTTCAATGGGTTTCAACTGTGTGCGTCTCACATATGCCATTTATATGCTCACTAGGCCTGAGGAATATGGCAACCTCACTGTGGCACAATCTCTTGATCAGTGGGATCTCAATAATGCCACTCAAGCCATGAAAATTTACAACCCTGAAATGCTCGACCTCAAGCTCATTGATGCCCAGAAGGCTGTGGTTGATGCACTTCACGAAGAGAATGTCATGGTGGTCCTTGACAACCATGTCAGCCTCCCTCAGTGGTGCTGCTCTTTCGACGACGGCAACGGCTTTTTCGGGGACAAGTATTTCCAACCCGAGGAATGGGTTCAGGGCTTGACTACTGTTGCTCAGCATTACAAGGGCCATCCTGCTGTGAGTTCATCTGCCAAATCAATTTTTTTTTATATTTTATTAATATATACATTCTCCGTTTCAAAATAGTTATCCATATTTCTATTTTAGGATGTCCCATCCCAAATTTAAATGTACTAATTTTTATAACATTCCCAAACTATCCTTTGTACTATTTTGCCTTTTAGTAAGGCCGTATTTGAAAATTCACTCCTATCAATATAATAAAAAATTATTGAAACTCTACTACAGTACAATTTTGGGACGAAAGAAATATATATATATATATATATATTTGATTTTGACAAGCCAATGTATTTGATTCGGAATCTATTTGTAATTCAACTCTCTTTAACTTGCCGCCCGTGATTTGATTTTGACACATTACATGTTTATTACTATGCAACTCTTTGAAGAGGGTTTGTGGTCTAAGTAGAGTACTAGTCAAAGATTTGATTTTGACACATTTTACCTATATTACTATGTAAGATCTGATAACCCTTTAAGGTTTCAACTATAGTAGAGTAGTTGTCGAAGAAATTATTTTGACACGTGTATATATATATATATATTACTGTGTAATATGTGATATTGACAATGTATATAGGTGATTGGTATGAGCATGAGAAATGAGATACGAGGGCCGGGTCAGAACGAAGAAGATTGGTACAAGTACATGAAAGAGGGTGCGGAGGCGATTCACGGGGCGAATCCAGATTTGTTGGTGATAGTGTCAGGCTTGTCTTATGACACCAATCTGAGCTTTGTGAAGGAAAAGCCACTGGATGTGGATTTGGGTAACAAGTTGGTGTACGAGGCACATTGGTACTCATTTGGTGACTCAGAGGATGACTGGAAGAACAAACCTAATGTAATGTGTAACACAGTCACCGACAAGTTCCATAATTTATCCGGTGGCTTCATCATTAGCGGCGAAAAGCCCTACCCTCTGTTCTTGAGCGAGTTTGGGGCTGATCAGGGGTTCCAAAACGAGAGAGATAACAGGTATTTCACCTGCTTGATGGCCTATGTAGCAGACAAAGATCTAGATTGGGCTTTGTGGACTTTGCAGGGTAGTTATCTGGTAAGGGAAGGCCAGATTGACACTGGTGAAACTTATGGGATGTTTGATGATGATTGGCAAAATCTTAGAAATCCAGATATGCAAGGCAGGCTACAATTCATCAAACAGATGATCCAGGGTATGGTTCAGTTTTACAATGTGTGTTTTTTATTAGTCCTATGGTATGGTTCAATTTGTTGTGTGTGTGTGTGTTACTAGTCCCCCTATGGTATTGCTCAATCAATGTAATTTTGCTTTTACAATGTGTTTTGTTTGTTTTATGTTATTATGAAGACATTCAATTTTTTTTTCATGCAGATCCACATTCAAAAGTTCCAGAGTACAACATATTATATCATCCACAGAGTGGCCAATGCATGCAAGTTGGTGGAGGGGGTAAACTTTTTGTAAGCTATTGCAGCAATAATTCGACCCGTTGGACTTACAGTGGAGATGGTGGTGGTGGTAACGTCAGTCCAATCGGGCTGTCTGGTACTCCTTGTTGCCTGAATGCTGTCGGCGAGGGGCTTCCGGCGAGGCTCTCGGACGATTGTAAGAGTGAGAGGAGTCTGTGGAAGCCTGTCTCGGGGTCTAATCTGCATTTTGCTGCTAAAGATGGGAGAGGGAAGACCCTGTGTTTGGATTGGGACACTGACTCATCCTCAAACTCAACAGTTTACACCCAGCCGTGTCTTTGCATGGATGATGATCTTAATGATATTTCTAACTGTGGTGACAATCCACAAAAACAGTGGTTCAAGCTTGTCAAGTCTAATATTAAATAAGGTGTAGTTTGGGGGGTTTTCACTTTTTCAAGTATTTGGAAATTGGCTCTTAAGGGATGTGTGAAGATGAATTGTTTTTATTTGTAATTGAGTTATTAAGACTTCTTTTTAGTTGTGTTGTGTTTAGGCTCTATTTTATATTTTAAAGCTTTACCTAGACCCTCGGGTTGTGAGTGGCTTTCTCTATTCTCTTTTCTTTCATTCTATTAATCTTCATAAAAATTTAGGTTTTATGAAATTCCTCAGACCAGTGGTTGAGCTTATTTAGATTGATATGAGGTAAAGAATGATGTATTCATTTGAGTGTGTGTATGTTTGCAACTTTACATCTTGCATGGTCCAAATCTGTTATCATGGCGCAATTGTTTCTTTGTGATTTAAAGATCATATCTTCAAAACACTGGAAATAGTCTTTTCAAATATGGAGAGCCCATGCATTGGACGAGCCCTCTTAGAGTCTATATCTAGTCTTTCCAAGGAGAAAAAGCAAACCGTAAGCTATAGCCTATAATCCATTAGGACTCTTTTAGGTTAAAATTTTGTTGTCCAATTCCTATTTTGCTTTGGATCCTCTTTATATTTGAGTACACTTTACGCCAGTACAAAATTATTTCACTAAATAATGGACAGAGTATTAGGTGAGATTGGCATTTATTTTGCACTTGTCCAGAAGCTCTCAAGTGCCTCTGAAAAGTTCACGTAGGTTGACATGGTTGTTTTAGCTACTATTAATAGGCCATAAATGAAATATAGTTTTTTCTTTAGCTTTGGTATTTAAAACAAATTTTGAAAATTTGTTTGGTTTGATTGTATTCTGAAAAACTGTCATATGAAAAGCAAAATTTAAAAGAAAATCCAATTTCAAAAATACTGTTTTCTCACTTTGATAAATATTGTCTTGTGCTTTCACAAATTAATAAGTCATCAAT